>OZ024922.1:6303501-6442754 GCA_964017225.1 Netelia inedita | reverse complement strand
AATATATATATACAAATGTACGAACTATTGTACACATATACGACACGGTATGTATAATCTGGTCGGTTACTCCAGCTCTTTGCGCATAGCCGCGATCAACTTCCAGCTCAACTTCCGGTAGAACTTCGACTACCGCACACACACACATACACGCCGTACCCCGGGGTACGACGAGACACGGTGGATAGCACGAGCGCGGTATAGTTTGTCTGAACATAGAGGAGGGAGACCGGAAGCCCATCGGGGCTCTCGCGGTCGATACCATCTATATATATATATATATATATATATATATATATATATACGCTTCGTATACGTTATATATATAACGTATACGAAGCGTATATACCTCCATTATACCCTGGTTACGTGTATACGTACGAGATAGACACCCGCCGGGGTTTTCCCTTTTATTTCAGTTTCGCAAACGCCTCTGACAATCCCGAAGGTATACACGCAAAAATCTATCGACTCGATGATTTTTCATGTTTCCTCGTATTTTTCAATTCTCTATCTATTCTATCGTTTCTCTATTGACCGATCTAGAGCGATTTATCATTCTCCGGCTCGATCTCTTTCTCTTCGTGTACAATTATGTCTGGTACTTTAGTTTTATAGTATTCTAGTTTTTAGAAATTTTTTTGTACCTGAGTTAGCTTATAATTGTTCATCTTTATTCAAATTTTAATTCACCGGTTGTATTGTTGTGCCGTTTCTCAATTTTATTTTCACTTTGTATTTTTATTTCTATTGTTATTTTTATTTTTATTTTTATCTTTATGTCGAAGCAATTTTCTTCGTTCAGTTCACGAAGTTTAGCATTTTTATTTATCTTCGGTGGTTTATTTTTATTTTCATTGTTATAGCGATCGCTAAATTTTGTTTATTTTGTTATTTTTCTTTTTCTTTTTCTTTTTTTATTTCTTTCGTACAATTTTGCTTTTATTCTGGCTTTACTCCGTTTCGTCGAGGATTTGCCTCGAGGTATGAACCAAGGCATTAATAAATAATCTTTCGGTCACTCGATCTCTCTGATCAATCTCCAATTTCTTTGATATCAAATTATTTTTCGTTTTCTCACTCCGTCGAAATACTCCTTCCCAGGACATTTTTTTCGAATCTGTTGTGAGTGAAAAAATTTCACTGAAAATGCAAATGTGCTTACGCAGGTTCGATCGCGATCTTGATTGATTCCTGATCGCAACAGATTTTTTTTTCTTCTTATCATCCGCACCCCGTCGATAATTTCCGGACCAGGAAGGAAGGTTCCTCGTGGCTTTTCGTGTATAACGGATCGTGTAAAAGGAGAAGAAGCGAGAGAAAATGAACGAAAGATAAAAAAAAAAAACGGAACAGAAAAAAAAGGAATCGTTAAATGGATTCTCGAGGGTTAACACCCGTGACTCGCGGAGGCGCGGCTCGTAGATAAGCAAATACGTTTTTAATGATACGCCGTGGTGGCCTTCTCCGGCGTGGCTTCGTCGATTTCTCGCAACGGTGGGAGATACTTTTTCACTCTCGTGAACGAGGGCGAGGACTCCTTCCTCGCGACTCGATAACGCATCGCCCGCGACCGGTAAGCGATAACCCCCTGAGGGTTTACGAGAATCCTCTCTCCTCTCCCCTGCTCTCTCTCTCTCTCTTTCGCTATGATGCAAGAAAAACATCTCGGCCGAACGATTTTTTTTCTTTTTTTCTTTTTTTTCCCTCGGGGAGATTTCACAGTCGTCGGAAAATCAAGCCACCGCACGAGCAGGCTCGATTTATTATCCGCGAAATTCGCGTCAGAGGGAAAAAATGGGGTTGAGGGTGGTAAAGATGGGAGGAGGGAGGTGAAAATCATGAAAGCAGGTCCGATAAAGCTTCGGGGCGAAAGAACTCTCCAACTTTTCTTTCACTTTTCGACAATGCTGACGCGGAATGGAAAAAAGCTCCGGAAGTGAGAGAGAAAGAGAGAGGGAGAGAGAAAAAGGCGAGAGAATTCTGTCGCGAATGTGCAAAAGTTCAGAGGTTCCCTTTATACGACGGCGAGAGAGATTCGAATTCACGATGAAAGCTTCGTAGTTGGCCCCTCGGGCTACCGAGCTCGGGGTACACACTCTACGTGTTTTAGTTCCGTGTAGCAAAAGGGGTGAGATGTATTCATTTATAATACGGGTCATTCCATGTCGATTGCATCAACGGACGAAAATTTAATGAGTTGCATAAAAGTATCGATGGGAGTACGTTAATCTGAGTGGAAATGATTTATTGGGACCAAGTTGGAAATCGAAAAAATTTCGTCGACCTTGAACTTCAGGATCGTCGTAGGGGTTGAAATTTTTTTTTGTCCGAATTAACCTTAATTGGATACTACGAAATGGCAAATTTTCCGTACATTGCGAATAACCCGATGGCAGTTTCGATTTTTCATTTTTTGCCGGTGAAAAGTCGAAAAACCCGCGAAAATTTTGAATTTTTCGATTTTTGATGAAGAAAATTGGAAAAATCAGAAATGACACCGCGATATTCGTAACGTACGGGAAATTTCCGTTCTCGCAACGTATCGCTCGAGTTATTTTGGGCGAAAATAAATTTCGACCTTTCCGGTCAAAAATACAAAAAACTGATTTATCGCTTGTTTTTTCGTTATTTGACCTACAAAAATTTCAAAATCTGTCCAACTACACCATTAACCCCATTAAAATAAACATGCACCAACAAAATTCACTAAACTTAGTTAAATCTCCAAAAATATTTCTAAATTCTTATCAAAAATCAAAGAAAACATGATTTTTTTTCAAACAAATCACTCGAATTTCCTGCAATCCAACAAAAGTAACCCAATCGTCTCTTTCACGCGGCCTTTTTCGTCACCACATGCTCGCGTCATCGACAGAATCAACAGATTCTTTCGAAACGAGCCGATACACCTCTCCGCCTCTTCCCTCGTTTCACTCCGGGTGGCACGATCTAACCGTCTTCATGAAAGCGGTATCATCGGTGCTTTCGTCGAAGGTCGAACGAGGATGTCGGCGCGATAGCACGAGAGAAGAGAGAATGTAATATCCTACGAGGACGAGGACACGTTCGAGACCCTTTTGAAAAGTTACCCGAGGGCGTCCGGACCGGTCCGATTTGGACAGCTAAGTGACGATCTCCAGACCTGACCTGACTCCTCTCTTCTTTCTTGCTCTCTCTCTTGTTTCTTGGTTCTTTTTCGTTTTTTTTTTTCATTTTTTTTTCATTTTTTTTCAACGTTTTCTCTCTCCTCTCTCGTTGTCGTACACTCGAGCGAAGCAGAACCCCATCGTGTATGCAGTCCGATCTCACCACCACGGTGGAGTATGGTTCACCGTTTCTCTCGCGGTCGCTTGGAAAAACGCCGCTTCTTGTAATCTCGGGCCATTTATCCGTCGTAACGACGATACGAGTGCGAGCGAGAGCACGAGATCCGGTACTTTAACCAAGGACTTTAATGCCGCGGTGCTTCACTCCGGTTATATCTCCACTTTTCTCCTCGAGACCAAAATCTACCGACAAAAATCTTCGAAACTACAACCCCCCGATCCTTTGCTCCGTTAACTCGTTCACCACCGCGACTGGGACAGTGTTCGATCCATTATCTCTCGCTCGGTAGGTATATCGAAGATTCCTCGTACTTTGCATCCAATTTTCCAACTTCGACGAATTGCCTGATTTCGTTTTCCTTCAAACTAAATTTTACATTCAATTTCATTTTATTATTTTCAATTCTAATTTAAATCAGATGTTTTTTTTATCGATCGTTATTTAATATTATTTCCATCGATAATTTTTATTATCGATCAAATTATTATCGATTAAATATCGACGCTAATCAGACGTAAACAAAAAAACATTGATTACTATCGCAAATATATATTTTCCTCTATTGACAGTATTTTTCTTATTTTCTTATTTTATGTCATAATTTTTGCGAATTATTTCGTCGTTGAAAAAAGAAAAAGGTATAAATAAATAGCGAGCGAGTTTCAAATGAATAATTGGCCGCCAGAGGTGACGCGGAAAATACTGGAACCGTGGCGCTGCGGTATCGCACAGTTCCCAGTGCTATTAGTACGTTACGCTATATACATACATACATATATACATACATATATATATATATATACACGTGTGTATGGTATAACGAGTACACGGATACACATCGAGTTCTCCGCGACCGTGAATGCCTCTCTCGCGGCTTTTCGTGTATATTGCTCGCTTTCAGTCCTATCTATGCATGTGTGTCTGTGTGTATGCGTCGATGTGTACACACTGTATGCACGCGCGCAAAGCCGAAGAGATGCTCGGCGGTTCTCCCCGCCGCTTGCCCCCCCCCCCCCCCCGCTTCACGTAACACACTCCGTGTCACGTTCTATAACGTTGGAGCGCGGAACAGACGCTGTATAATCCTCACCGACGACTGCCGGACCGATACTCGGCCGAGATTAAGTACTAGGAAACCGTGGCTGGCGTAGTCGAGAGCACAAGCGGGGCCAGCTCGACCGACAGATATTGCGGACCGGGGTAAACTCGACTATGGCTTTTACACGTATGTGTACACATTTGTGTACACAGAGGACATGTATATGTATATTTATGTTTATATTTATATTTATATATGTATACATATATTGTATATAACAATTATATAAATATATATAAATATAGTTGTATACACGATGAATTCTCTACCGAAGCGTTGCACTTGTTTTTTTTTTTTTTTTTTTTTTTTCATTCTACGTCTCGCGAGTCTTTGAAACTTTGCCAACGTCGCGACACCGATCGGAATGATTTTTCGTGAATTATACAAAATTTATTCATCCCGACCATTTCGATGTTCTTCCTTTTCAATTGCGTCGCGAAAAATATACAACACGTAGAAAATATAACGGGACATTAAACATTTCTTTTCATATTTTTCTTTGTCACAATTAGAGATTATTTCATCCAACAAAATATTATTTCCTTTGATAATTAAATTAGTGGTTATTATTTAATTTACATTCTAATCTAGTGAAATTTAATTTAATCAGTTTTAAGATTTAAAAAAAACAATGTAATTGGAAAAGCTGGTTCGGGTGGGAAAAAAAGTTTGTGTCACCCTCGTTATTTTTAATGCTCAAGTTTCATCTCCCTCTCTCCCTTTCTCCCCATGTGTGTCTGTATATGCATGTACAATGTCCAGCCCGGCGAACCGGCATACTGGAGAAACAAACGATACTGTACTGGATGCCTCGACCACTCGAATGTTCAAAGCGAGAGGGATCCAACAAAACTGCCACTGGCACTCTCACAACAGTCCAGTAGTTTCAACGTGTCGACTACACTACGAACGATATACATATATATATATACGTTTTCAGAAAACAGTTGTTTATCGTTTCTCGAGTGACCACGAGCGAATTTCTCGCCTAGGGCGTCTACTCAACGACGATATCCACCCTATAACTATTCATATCGATTATTTATATCGAAATTTAATTTTTATTTGAAAAAAAAAAGAAAAAATGGTAACGAGCGAAACGCGAAATATTCGCAAGGGGATTTAGTGCGAGGCGACTGATAGCTCGCGGGTCTCTTGATAACGAAAAACGCAACGAGACGACGCGCATGCGCGCTCGCGAATCCGGCTATAATGTCGCCTCGTTCGTTTCTCTATTTGCGACTTCCCTTCTACCCCCACCCCCTTCGTCGCCACCCCGAACGCTTTATCCACCGCGCAGCTCGATAACCATAAAGGAGAGAGGCGCCGGACACGAGAGATTTCTACGGACAAAGAGACGCGTACGGACGAGGACGGAGGGAGAGATATATATTTTGCGGAATTCATACCTACAACGCGATTCAGTGGAACCTCCAACCGGTTTATTTTACCGACGTTTCTGGTAAAATACGATAAATGAGGAAAATTATAGTACGCGGATTTTATCAAAGCTTTTGTCATTTTATCGCCCGAAAACCCCGTAAGGGCGAGACAGGGTGAATAATATTTATTTCGAGAAAATAATAAAATTAATATTTTGGTCAAAATTCGAAGAAAAATGTGATTGATTTAAAGTCATTGTAATATTTTATATTATTACAGTGGAGATAAATATCGAATTTGAGAAATAATTGGAATTTTGAAGGGTTGGAAGAAATTAGCGATAACGAGTTGGCAAAAAAAAATGGGAATTTATTGAAATATGGAAAAATTGATTAAAATGATGATAATGATAATGTGACGTTGGAGCAATTACGATAGGAATAATTGGCGTACAATCGATGTCTCATACGGATCAACAGTGCGAGGTCTGTTTAACGTCGAACGAAGGGGGCGTCTAGCTGTTGCTTACTGGCCCGGGTAACGACGATACCCGACGTCTCTACCGACGACTCCGTGTGTTTCATACCGAGGGAGGGAGAGTGTGAGAGCGTCGGTTCATCATATCGTTGGCTAGCGTTATAGCCGGCTTGATATATCGAGCGTGCCAACTCGTTATTCAAGTATCGCATGTTGACTTATACCTCTATATGGGGCGTTCTACAACAAATCGACACTTCTCTCATTCCCACCCTCCACAATTTCATCCCTTATTTTTTCTAACTTGTTCATATAAGCCTAAAGTGCACGATATTGTTTTTCACTTTATTCCAATTTCTATAAAATAAACAAAATAATTCTAATTATAAAAAAATAAAATAAAATTGTTATAATAATTAAAAAAATATCTAAAATAATAGAAAATAATAGAAAATAAAAAAATAATCAAATGGAATGAAAACAAAGAAAGTTCTCAACATTCTCGCCAAGCATAAAAGCTTATGAAATATTTTCGAGCCCGAAACCGATGTTTTGATAGGGAATTTTTTTTTGAAAATATTGCAAACATCGTTGAATTGAAATTCGTTTGACAATTTGAACCGGAGTGTTTCATGGATACGCATTATACGTATTTTATATATAAATATGAGAAGTTTCGCGTCGGGCTAGCGCGTCTCCACGCTGGAAAATAAAGCAGGGTCCTCTATCTACTAAACATATACATATATATATATATACCCATATATATATATATGTGCATACACGTCTAAATATAAAGCTCTTTCTCGCGTTGGAGAGATCGCGCGCGTTCTCCTCACGCCTGGCCGTTAGTCTTCTCTCACGCGGCTCTCCGCCTCGTTGTGTTTCCCCGCACGATAGTTCGAGCTCGTAGCGCGAACGTTGCACGCCCGGGATCGTGCGCGCGTGCGCGCTCCTCTCTCTCTCTCTCTCTCTCTCTCGGCCGCTCGACCGCACGCGCGTGCGCACGCGCGTGCGCACGCCTGCGTCCCCGTTCGTGGCTAAAAACCGCACGCCCGTTGAAAAAGACCGGCCGCGCACGCGAGTGTCGATTTTCGTGAGTTATTTTCATACGCGTACCAATTAAACCCGAAATATTCCGCGAACCACCAGTTTTCCTTCTCACGACGAAACAAAATTTTCGAAAAATAAAAAAAGACATTGTAAAATCTAAATTTCTAGCGATTTCTTTGTATCGTTCATCCGGTAATTATTCTCTCTCGATCAATTTCCTTTTCGTTTGCAAACTCGAAAACGAAAACTCTCCCAAAAAAGAAAATTCAACTTTCGATGATTTTTTTCTTCGATTTTTCATCCAGAAATGATTCTCGCTCGATCAATTTTCTCCCTGTTCCCAATCTCGAAATTAACTCGACGATAATCGAAGCGTTTTATTTCCTCTCTCTCTCGCCACTCGCGGGCTACTCACAGCCCTCTTTAGACGAGAATAGAGATGGGAAAATTGTATTTACTTCTTGTTTTTTTCCCTCTCTCCCCCCTCTCTCTCTCTCTCTGTCTCTCTCTGTCCTTTTGAAATCTATTTTCGATTTACACAGAGGTCATTGCTTTGGCGACCGCCATCACGGCCAAACTCCGCGACGAATAAGACACCCTCGATCTTCCTCCTCGTACTTATACGTACGGGCACAAACACACGCACAAAAAAAATAAAACAAAGAACACACACATATAGCGTTCTTTTTATTTATTTTTTTGAATTCACGGTCCGTCGAGCTCCGGCTTGTACACAGAGAGTCCTCCACTGTCGAGTGCGTTGCGTGTCGAAGAGGTCGCGCGCGCGCACGCGCACGCCACGCTACGACCGAGGCACGCGGGCGAATCGCCCGTGCGCACGCGCGCGCGCGCGCGCACTCGCGAAAGAACGCGTTTAACCGCAGCAGTCGGCGAGAATCGCTCCGCGAGACATTTTGCAGCTCGTTTTCGGTGATAATTATCACGATCGTTGATATATTTCCTCGCTCGTTGAATTTTCTCGACCCGTGAAGAATCGGAGTGGTGGGGGAGAAGTGCGAGAGTGTTGAAAGTGATTTTGTTTTTAATTTATTTTTTTCGCCTTTTTTATATTTTTATTGTTTAATTTAATTTGCCCGCGGGTAATTCATATTGGCGAGAGAGATGGAGGAGGGCGTTTGGATAACCGCGAACCGCGAGATTTGCACTCGTCTCGCGTCATCGACACAATGCGGCTCGCGGTCGAATCAGATCGTCGATCAATTAACCATGGAAAAATATACGCATTGCGGATCTCACGGGACGAATTGTGCACGATGTTTGGTCCCTGTGTGTCTCTGGGTGTATGTCTGTGTGTTTGTGTGCTCGCGCGCGCGTGCGTGTGTGTTTGGACCCGGGACGAGATAGATAGTTTGCGCTCGATGCTTTACGCGTAGCTGTACTCGATCGTTTCGAGGTTGAACGCTTCGAATGATCATAAAGGAAGAGAGCAAAATATTTTTCCAACCGATTCCAATGATTTCGGACCTGGCGCGTTAGAAATTTGTCGAATTTGTGTGTTTGCTGAAAATACAAAAAATAAAGATAATAATTAAAAGTTACGAAGTTTCAATTGTTTGATCGGAGATTCGAAAATTTTTATTGTTATATTTATTTTCTTGATGTCGGAATTTTTTTTATTAATTTTTCAGTAAGCGCTAAAATTTTGTTTTTCCTTGAGGTGAGAGAGAATTTATTTTTGGTTGTGCTGATAATGGTGGACTTAAGATTGATTCACCGACGGTGAATTTGCGCAACGCGAAACGTGGCGAAATAATTAATCGTCGATTTTTTGTTTTGTCTCGAAGCGTCGTCGAAAAAAAAATCGTTATTTTGTAAACTTTTCGTCGCTTTGATATTATTGTTATTATTATTATTATTATTATAAAATACTGTTAATTCTCTCGCATAAAAATAGCTTTAGAAATTTAATTCCTCATGGCGACGCCAAAATCCAAATTCCAAAATATGAAAATATTTGAAAATAAATATTGAACGTGGAATTTTTTAAGTACAAAAATTCAAGATTTATTTACGAGTTTTTATATATTTGTTTATTTTAGAAATTTGCCTCACGCCCGAAATCGAACAAGGTCGATGTTCGATTTCGAGTCGAACGAACCGAAACACTTGGGGATTTCTCACAGACGCGGGCAGCGAGAAAATTTATTTTCTTTTTTTTTTCATTACGAGGACGCGTCGAGGCGTTTGAAAATGAGTCGCTTCATCCGCGGTGTTGAATTTCTCGCTCTCTCCCTCTCCCTCTCTCTCTCTCTCTCTCTCTCTCTCTCGTCTCGTCTTGTCTTTACCGTCTAAAAGCGTGAGATTCGATATTCCGAGATGACCGTGGCAATTAATTATCTCCCCGTCGAGTCTCCTGAATTAACGAGAGAAAGAGGAAACTCCACGCGGCTCTTCAACATCGACCTCGTAAAATTTTTCGTTATAGTCTCGTTCGCGCCACGACGAACACGATCTCTCGGATGAAATTTTATTCCCGCGTACGAAACGCTCGGGGAAAAAAACGATTCGCGCCGTAGCGACACGTCGTAGGGAAATCGAGTTCGATTGATTTATCGAAACGAGAGAAGAACAAAAAAAAATTACAATTTTCTTCGATAAATTTTTTTTCTTAGTCTTCAATTAAATTTGTAATTTTTTTTTCTCGCCATTTTGCCACTTTTTTCTTACCTCGGTCGTTTCTTCCGGGGTCGTGGGACTTGGAACTCCTCCGACTACGAGACGAAACGATTTTCATCTTTTTCTTCCCTCTCTTATCGTACGAAGATAAAAAAAAATGTAACGAAATCTCGATCTTTCGACGCGAAAACGCGTGAATTTCCTACGAGAGGTCGTTCGATTCGAACAGCGTGCTCGTGTACGCGATATATTTTATCGGAAGATTTTTTTTCTCTTTTTTTTCCTGTCAGCTCATTCTTCTTGTCGAAGGTCCACGAGAATCGTAAGGAGAAAGAGCCTACGGTTGACCGAACACTCCACCACCGTGATGTCGAGAATGCTGCTCGAGTGGCATAAATCAGAAACGCACAACTACTTTGATACATTATATATAGAAAGAGAGAGAGAGAGAGAGAGAGAGAGAGAGAGGGTAAGGAAGAAGGAGGAGGAGGAGGAGGAGAGAGAAAATATAGAAAAATAGTAAGAGAAAAAGGATATCTCGAGAAGCGTGGTATAGCCACCACATCAGAGGGTTAGATGAAAGGGATCGTAAATCGGATCGTGAGAAGGAACGCGCGAAAAAAAACCAATACATATGGATATCTTTCATACGTTTTCACTCCATATTCCGCGCGTCGATGGGAACAACACGAAAATATCGTGAATTTTTCACTCGTGGGGAAAAAAACACAAAAAACAACAGACAGACACAATTGGGTCGTAAAAAAAAAGTTCCTCAAATCCTCGTGAAAAAAAGGATACGATATTTGTATTCTTATATCGTCGAAATCGTATCGTTGTAAAAAGAATAAGTTTTTAACGAGGAATGTAAAATTATCATTTGTGTTTTTTAGATAATCTTTGGTATTTTATTTTGGATCGAAATGATTATAAATTTAATCCGACCACAAATTTCGATCTGGAATTCCCATGCGCTATTTCCCTTAAGGGAAATATTTCCCATGTGAGAATTCCAGCACGTCGGCCACAATCGGCCCATCTTGTTACGTTCTCGTGAGGTCGATTAGCTTCAGATCCGGGTCGGAGACGATTCGCGTACATTCTGCGTACTATATGCGCGTATAAGTATACCGGGTGTTCGCAAACTCTCTGGACACAGAAAATACCTAGATAACTGGCGTCACTACGAGCAAAACGTTTTTTTTTAAATCGTCGTGCGATGATAATTGCCCGAGATATTAATTCGCAAACAGTTACGAAGTTTGAGCTATGAGCCGAAAATGACATCGAGCGCTCAATCGATAAAAGCCGAGATCGCGGGTTCGAGACCCGCTCCGAACATTCTTTTTTTTTGCACAATTCTCTGCATTTTTGTAGATCTTGAGAAAACAATCATTCATAAACGAACGCCGAACCGACACGGTAAAAGAAAATAACTTTTTCCCATCACTCAATCTCAAGTATTGTTGACTCATAGCTCAAACCTTCAAACTGTGCGAATTAATATCTTGGCCAATTTTCATCGTAGAACAATTTAAAAAAATGCATTTTGCTCGTACCATCGTCAGCTATCTAGTTATTTTGTGTGTATTCACATAGTCCACGAACACCCTGTATATATTTAGAGAGTGACAGAGAGAGACCGCGTAGACTGCGTGCACATGTATATAGGCAGAAGCCAATACGGGGGTGGCAGTTAACTCGAGTGTCGATGGGCCTCTTCTTCGGCTCATCGAGTCAAGCAATGCATATGGTGTATAGTATATTGACCGAGAGATCGCAAAAGCTGAAATGCACGAGACAGAGCAAAAGAGAGAGAGAGAGAGAGAGAGAGAACGGACGGATACGAGGAGAAGGCCTAAGTGCAAATGCTTGTAGTATCGCCGCAATCGAGATTGCCCGGTGAGACTCTATTTCGCGATTCTCCCTTACGCGTATCCGTCTGTCCTTTCTCTCCTCTCTCTCTCTCTCTCTCTCTCTCCTCTACGGACGCTTGGCATTCTCCGGACTAATCCTCACCGTTGCTCTATTACTGTCGCACCGTGGTATCCCTCGTTAACTCGCGACTTCCTCCTCGAGACAGATTTACGATTTTTCCACGTATCGACTGATCGATTAGCGATCGAGGGCCAAAAGAATTCGTCGGGGTTGAGAAAAAACTGAAATTTCGAAAAAACAAAAATTATTTTTGTTTGTTTTTTAACTCTTAATTCCTTTTGTCGTAAACATCGAAGCTTTAAAATTCTATTTGATCTGTGATACTACGATTTTTTCATAATTTTTTTATTCATTTTCTTTTTTAACTTTTCCTTTTTCAAAGTTTTGGAGTAAAAGATGATATTTTGACCCTGTACATGCGACACTCGTGCCATGTCACGCAAGATTTTGCCTGTGCGAAGGTTATGGGAATATAGTGGTACCAGCAGAATATCAGAGAGAGAGGGAGAGGCTACGGTCCTCGGTAAATCAGTCGGCGCTACTTCGAATGGTACTCGAAGCCTCCAATGCTCCACTATGGCATCCGCACGCTTCTCTAGGTACTGATCGAAGGATAGAGAATTGCCAGATACGTAGAAGTGCACAGACGCCGAGTAGGATTAGCCTGATCTCCCGCGGTCCGGAGAGACCGCGAGAGGGCCAGAGAGATGAGCGAGAGAGATGCCACAAGCAACGCGGGGGTTCGCAATTACGTGCTGGCAAGACTCGACCTTTGACCACAGACGCCGCATGCACTCTCGAGAAGCCTACATTCTGCGAGGGTTCTCTCTCTCTCTCTCTCTCTCTCTCTCTCTCTCTCTCTCTCTCTCTCCTCCTCAATCTCTCGAAAACGACCACGACCACCCTTAACAGTTGCGAATATTCTAAAATCTCAAATCGAGGAATCTCGTGAATCTTGGCACGATTTCCGATCGTCTGGAACGAAAGGTACCAAAATTGATTGACGAATATCGCAGAATTTTGATAAGAAGTAATTGACAAAAAAAATTGTCGGAAAATCGATTTGAAATATTTTTTTAATCGAATAATTTGTTATTAATTTTGAGAAGTAACGGATAATTAATTCGTTGCTGTAAAATTATTCCCATCAGAATTTCATAAATTCTGTTTATTTATTTTTATTTTCTTCTTTCGAGTTGAAATTAATTATTCCCGTTAATTTTTTCAATGAGTTTCGCGTAATTACTATTTCTGACGGAGTCGAAAGTCTGTTGTTATCGATATCCGATTTCGTTCGGAATTGTAGATTGCGCGCTTACGGATTTCTATGGAAGGGCGTCATAAATTAACGAGAAAATTAAACGTCCGCCAGGGGACGCCCCCATTGTTACGAAGTATGAATATCGAAGGGTCGTTTGAACGTTGAAAGAGGCCAAATGGAAACGAAATTGCGTCGAAAATCCGAATTTTTTATTCTGAGAAGATTTAATTAAATTTAAAAAAAAAATTATTTTTATTCTCTTTTTTTTCAATTCATTTGGAAAATTGACACAATGACACGATTAACCCTGCGCAGATGCACGTGAAACCCGAGAGTGACGTGAACGAACGAATGAAGTGCGTCGCTTAAAAAAAAATTGAACTTTTATATAAAATAATTAAAACGTTGTGTTCGATTTAAGAAAGAAAAACGAAAAAAATGGATTGCACGATTTGCGTAACGTCGAGCGATCTCAAGAGACTTTCGTCGATCGCGGAATATTCCGAGTCGAGTGGAACGATCGGTAACGACCGAGACGATCGTACGGACGAGACGAGATCCTCGACGATTGCCGAGCGTCGATCGGATCGTGACAAAAGCATCGATCGAAATCCGGTATTATCGCGAACCGATTCATTCGCCGACAATGCACTGCTCGATACACTCGGACTGCCGGAGAATCTGGAGGGGGAGAAAAACGTCAGATATTTTCTCGTCGACGATTCGCCAATGGCCAAATTCAGTCGAAGCGTCAAGTGGGCTTACCAAAAAGTGAGTAAGAAAAAATACCGATTCAAAAAACAATGAAAGAAAAAAAAACAATAATGATCGTACGAATAAAAATACGTTTTATTCTATTTTTTAGAATTAACGATTTTTCATTTTTAACGATAATAAAAAAAATTACTTTTTTAAATTTAAGATTTTCACATTTTTAAATGATTATCTAAGAATTGGGAGAAATAAGTAATTATTCGAGGTAAAACGCACGAGAGAAAAATATTTGATATTCTATTTTTCAGCCTTAACGTATTTCTATTTCGACAATAAAAAATAAAAATAAAATACTTTTTTCAATTTTGAATTCTTCGCGTAAGAGCGTTCGTTAATGTTTCAAATAAATATTAAATACTTTTTATTATCGTTCTTTTCGGCACGACGACGATTCTCTTGTGATGAAAATGGCTCTCTAAGAATTATGAGGAATAAGTAATTATTCGAGATAAAATTGACAAGACTTCGTCGGTAATTACTGGTGCATGAAGAGAAAGAATATATTTTTTTAAATGTATATACATATATATAAATGTGTGCATACATTTTTCTCTCTTATATTCTCGACGCAATTAACCCAGTTCCGTACTGACGGTAATGGCGCTACGAGAGACGAACGAGACCACGTACAGGTACCATTATATATATATATATATATCTCCCTATAAATAGATATATAGAGAAGTACTGTTCACTATTCGTTATTCCAATTGGCATTGGCGAAACGAACCAAGACTTCTTGGCTCAGGCTTTGAACGAGAAAGTTGTCACATATATATAAGCTTAATACTATATATATGTATAAGTAAATCAGTCGCTGTGTAACTTTTTCCAAGTTTTTATGAAGAAAAAATAATCAACCATTCATGACGTTAGGGGTTGGGGCGAGGGAGGTTGAAAATACCGCGACACAAGCCTCGCGGTCTGGCGCAAATTTGCATCTCAAAGTTTTTACCTCCCGGATCGAGCCCGTTTGGGATTTTATCGGAGTCGACCGTGGCCACAATGAAAAAAAGGAAAAACGAAAAATGAAAGACAAAAAACATTTTGGTTTTCGATCGAGTATACCAAAAATAACCATATATCCATATTTATCGCGAACGGAATAATATACCGGTCGCATTCGTACGGTACGATATGTGTGAAATATTCTCCCCTTTTTTTTCTCATTTTGTATCTCGCGCTATAGGCGACGCAGTGATTTTTATCGAGCGAGATATTGCTTTGTCGTGAACAATAAATTGAACAAATCGCGGAAAACCAGTTTACGAAATAAAGATTTATTTTTATTTCGATTCGAGATCGATATCGTATTATTAATTTTTTTATCCAACGATAAATGTATTTTCTTACATTTACCTTCACAAATAAGAAATCAAATATTTTGAAAAATTTACTAAAAAGTTGTAATTCTATATCGATCAAGTGTTTCTACATTTTCTCTATCTTCTTTCCTCGCAGACGTCGCCCAATGCTTTTTTTCTTCGTCCGCGATACATTTTATTGACTATTTTTCAATTTTTACAATTTTTCTTTTATCTCGATAGAAAAACTTCCTTTTATCGCAAACGTCCCACAATTTCTGTTTTCATCTTGCGTACTACAATCTTTTATATTTACATTCTTTATAAACACTCCCGATAAAAGAAACGATAACAAAAATTGATAAAAGTTGAACGTATGCATTGTCTTCCGCCAGATGTCGCGCAATGTCGTTTCTTACTTTTTTTCATTTCTCATTCGTAATACACTTATCGTGTTCTTTTGCTCACGCCGTGGACAAAAAAAATCAAGCCGAGATAAAGCTCGCCGCGACGTTACGACGAGTCGGGAAGCAACGGACAACGTCTTCCTGTATCATTTCTTCTCTCTCTCTCTCTCTCTCCCTCCCTCCCTCCCTCCCTCCCTCCCTCTCTCCCCTAGCGTGTCTATAGAACTGGGAATAGGAAACGAACTCTTCTTTCTCCTCCTCCCCCTCCTCCATCTCACCTCGATAGATCGTACACACGAAAGTGCACACATTGTACCGACTACGACGTACACTCTCTCCCCGTTCAAGAATGAGACGTCTTCTTTTCTCGTATTTCTCTCCGAGTCCTCTGTGACAACAACGCGTGTCTTTCTCTCTCTCTTTTCACTCTATGCGCCGTCTCGGTCGCTCGCTCGCTCGAGAATCCGGTCCGGTCGTCATTCCTTCTCGCAATTACCTCACCGTGAAGAGGGAATCGTCGACATCGCTTCCGCGTCTGGTTTTTCCATTTCCCCGTTTCAATCTTCACCAGAGTTTCTCTCTATCTCTTTCTTCTTTATTCTTCATCAATGTGTCCCCACCGACGTGAGAAAGGTCGAGAAACCCCGACCTAAAAAAGAAAACAAAGCAAAACCAAAACAAAACAATCAAAAAAAGAAAAAAGAAACGAAAAACATTATATAATGATAAATAGCGCGTTGGTTGTAAAAATGTATTTTTGGTCGCGAGCGACTCTCTTTATGGTTCGCGAGTGAGCGAGAGTAAGAAAGAGAGGATGAGAGAGATAGAGAGAGACAGACAGAGAGAAAGAAAGAGGCCCGGTGATGAGAGTCGAAACCGCGAGCTCGTCGAGAGTCTCTCGGACGAACCTAGAAAACGGACTCTCCTCTTCACTCTCGCCCTCTGCTCATCTTTCGAGATACTAGAAACTCTTAAGTGCGCCCCCCCCCCCCCTTCCTCACCTCCACACTCTTATCCCCTCTTCTCACCACTCGTTCCTGAGACGAGTCGAGAATGGCAGAGAACGAGGTATGACCTATTTCGCTTATTCTTATGTGCATATGTATATATACAATTTGAGGTTATATATATATATATATATATATACATACATATGTCTGTGGGTATATATGTGTCGAGTGCCGGTATGGCTAATGGCCCGGTGGTGACTCTACAGTAGTTGACGAAAAAGCTGAATTTAGCTACCGGCTAGTACAAGAGAGATAAATTAACCAGACAATGCTCGAGCACATTTTCCGTTCGTAATGTATTTCGTTTATTTAAAAAAAAAATGTTATTATTGTCGTTCCTACTCGACCTTTTAATTCAACTTTACTCTTTTTCCACCTCGTTTTAAGCATCTTCACTTCGCGAATGTCGAGAGGGTTTCTGGTTGAATTGCACGTAAGGGAAGAGGGTGACACGCTTTACGAGAGAACCCGGCGAAGCAATAATCAACCGAGAGTTTAGTGGGCTACGCGCGTATTCTTGCGTAGGTTGTGGGTGGTCAAATATTTCCGTAGGATTGGTGTTTGTACAAGGGGCGGCCCTTCGGGACGCGCGCGTCCTCCGTTGGTCCATGCATGAATTATTAGGAGGGGAAAAGTTGCGAGCGGTGTCAAAGTCACACACACACGCATACGTACACGTCGCGTGTATAATTACTACGATTCGGGTTCTGTTTGATAGGTGGAAATATTTCGATGCGAACGAAATTATTGTTCGCTCGAATGAATTTATATAGGGGAAGGGGGCCCAAAGCGAGCACCAGCCTAAAGCGAGCACCCCATAAAAAATCAACGTAAACAAACTCGACGTGGTCTCGCGTCTCATAGACATTACCCCCCGCCCCGCCACTCTCCGCGGTAGTTGTACCCCGCACCTCGGACGAACCCTAAGGCTCGTGTGCAAAAAAAAAGAATTTCGCCGTTTTTATACAATAAAAGGATGGTATGTAGATTGTGTTTTGCCTGATTTCGAGTGCTCTATGTTATTATCAAGATGCGTCTTGTGTATTGGGCTTATCTTACTTTAATTTAATCATATTTGCGTGTAAATATGAAAATAAATTTTAGGTTTGGTCCGATGAAAACGTGGGCGTGACGTAAAAGGCAAAGCGAGCAGGGCAACGCGAGCATGCCCACTATGCCCTCGTGATCATGCTCGCTATGCCGTCTGTTGATTGCATTGAAATGACGCTAAATTTTTATTTTCTTATAATTATCATTGTGTTATTTACCTACTCTAGTCATTTCATTTCCTTTAGGATGGTGAATAAATATAAAAGAAAATCAGATCAAGGTCTTTGGAGTGAAAGTACGATGAAAAAAGCGATGCAGTAGGTGACTGAAATAAAGCTGAACAGTTTCTTTGTTTAATTTTAGGTCTAGTATTCTCAATATTCTTTTTGATTTTGTGAAAGTTTTATGAAACTATACGTTTGTTTCAAAAGTGAGATTTTTGTTTAATAATTTTGTTTAACAATATTTTATTTTGTTTGATTGTTGAATTTATGAAGAAAATACTGCAAAGTTACTGATGACGACTGAGTAATTATAAGAATGCTGATTGAGCGATGTTAATTTTAGATAAAGTTTAAGTACCTATAATAGTTATGTTTAAATTAATATCAAAATGATGTTCCTAATTATGTTATTGTGCAATAAAGATTCTTTATTATTGCCCTTCTGATAT
Source organism: Netelia inedita (assembly GCA_964017225.1). NCBI lineage: Eukaryota > Metazoa > Arthropoda > Insecta > Hymenoptera > Ichneumonidae > Netelia > Netelia inedita. Next base: position 6,424,358 of record OZ024922.1, on the reverse strand, counting down.
TTTCATCAATAAGTACATTTCTTATTTATTAATTAGACATTAAAAATAGACGCATGCTCGCTTTACCCGTTGCGTGCCCACTTTGCCCTAATGCTCATGCCCGCTTTAGGCCAGCCTCCGGGCAAAGTGAGCATTCGAAAAGGTTTCATATTTTGGATTTTAGTTTCATATTCTTGACTCGTACGAGAAATTTATGCATTGGGTATGAAACTACAACAAATTTAGCATCTAATAGCATGCATTAAAAGTATTACTAATCTATGTATTAATATACGTTTTTCTCTTACTTAAACTTAGTGTGCCCGCTTTGGGCCCCCTTCCCCTATAGCAATTTTGTTTCTTCTGAATATTTGTGATTTTTGTAAATTTTTTTTTTTTTTTTACGATATATTTTTATTTTATATCGAGCTAAATTTATCTTTTATTTCCTGATAGCGTTTCTAAGTCAAAACCAGTCTTTTTCATCGAATCGATTCGATTTGTAAAATTTCAAAATATTTTTTCTGAATGAAAAACATTAAACTGATCTTATCAGTGTTTGCTGACGATTACCGTCGTTATCTCGAAATTAAAGCGATATCGATTTTAATAAGTTGATATTGTACTTGAATCAAGTTGCGTCCCTTTAAAATGAATAATCGATCGTCCCCTAGGAAATAATAATAATAATAATAATATCTCTCGAAAAAAAAAATCGTTGAACCCTCAAAAAAATTGTAGCTCTCGCCCTAAAATAAAATAAATAAACATTCTCACCCTATAACAAAAATTACGATCCGACCATCACAAAAACAATAAAAATTATACTTCTCGTCCTAAAAAAAATCCCACTTCATTCCCCTGTAGAAATTTATCTCTCACCCTATAAAAACGATACTATTCGACCATGAAAAACTGAAGAAAATAATAAAACCGTATTTACCACCCCAAAGGAAAAATAAATACTCTTTCATCCCCTAAAAAAAAAGAACAATTCTACGTTTCATCCTAACAAAAAAATTAAGTACATACTTGAATACCATACACGTGTTCTTACACGTGTGTAAAACCATCAGTGCTCGACTATATATATTGACACAGAACCCCCCGTTCCTATCTGTAACATATGTGCGTCTACCTCGTGCTCGTATTTCACACAATGGCGTTCAGCAATCGCAATGGGCAGGAGAGTTTTGCAGTTGATGTATAGCATAATGGGAAAGGAGTTATGGCGGGAGGGAGGAAGGGGGGGGGGCTTAGGTGGATACATATAGGAAGTCGAAAGGCACTCTCCGCTGGTGGCGTACGAACGCGTCAGCGAGCGAGAGAGAGAGAGAGAGAGCGATGTATACGTGATTCCTGGCGATTTTATCCTTTTGCTGCAAAAGCTCTTCTCCAACTGGATACTGACTGCTGCTGCTGCTGCTGCTTCTTCTGCTGCCAGTGGTACGTTCTCGTTTTGCAGAGATACGCGAGGTTCTCTGCAACGAGACGTAAAGCGTCTTTATCGCTTACCGTAGCTCCATTCGATCGTCGACTATCGACTCGCCGACCGAGTGAGTGAGAACGAGGTGACTGAAGAGACGTTGAACGAGGGCGTAGAGAAAATCGGTAGGGGGGTGGTGGGTAGGAGCATTATCGACAACGAGTTCTTCGTCTATTCGAACGTACTTCGTTCCTTTTCTCGCCCAAAATCTGAGTTGCATTTCTATGTTGAAAAAAAAAATTTGTTCTTTTGGAAAATATTGAAGAAAATAGATTCTTTATTTTTTTTTTAATTACAAATTGTCGAAATATCTACTTCTATTCCTTTCTCGCTCTTTCTCTCTCTCTCTCTCTCGCTCTCTCGTTCGCAATTTCTGTCGGTCGCGTCTTGTTTTCTTGCCGCATCTGTCGTTCCTTTATAGGAATTTAATAAAAGTGCGTTCATGCGGCACTTTTATATTGCACGCGGCACACGCGAGAAATATGCCTCTCTCCCCCGCTTACCGATAGATTTTTTCGTTATACGACCGACCCCGCCAAGACGCTCCTTTTCTTCTCTCGTATTCTCTCGATTCGACGTGTACCACGCCAAGGATATGCCATTGCGGATCGTGAGTATACACATACGTAGATACAAGCAATAAAACCCACACATGGCACGATCGGGGGAGAAATGTAGAGGAGAGGAGACATTCCACTGCGGTGAGCCGCAACGATTGTTCGACCGAGAAAATGGATACTCCGCGGTCGATATTCGATACTGGGTCTCTCATTCTCTCTCTCTCTATCTCTCATCTCGCACGTACATACACACGTACGGAGAGAGACGCGTGGCCACGATTCTTGAAAAATATTTAAGACGATCGGCTCGCAAGGTCGACCGGTGTGCGTAACGACGCGAATCAACAAAATCCTTCCCTTATGGTAATTCGTTGTTGTTTGTTTCGTTTTATTTTTTATTTCGTTCATTAAAAATCGAGCGATAACAAAATTGCAATTAAATAAATGTATAATCGTCGATAGAAAAATTGTCTCTTCGAAGAAATATGAAATTTTATTTGAACAATGATCGTTTCGATATTTCAAGATCGGCCTGAAAATACAATTTCTGTTGAAACATCAACGATCGATAATAAAAGTAAAATAGAATAATTTCTCAAATACGAAATCGTTCCATCTAGACATAAAAAAAAGAAAAACAATTCAACAGTGACGCGAGTCTTCGTATATTTTGAGACGCGAGGCGATTACGATGTCGATGTATTATCGATTAAGGGCTGAATAGATTCCGGGTTTTGGAAAAAAAAATAAAAGTACTAATGGCGGAGATTTAGGGGGCAGGATAGAGGGCTCGAGAAGATTCCCAAAAGTTTTTGCAAGATTTTCTTGTGTCTGGAGGGGGGGATGAATGGAGAGGGGGGAGGCGTTAGGATAGGAGCCAATCTCGCGATTAAATCTCTCAAGAGGAAAATCCTTCTTCACTCTCGCCCGACAGACTGAGAGAGAAAGAGAGAGAGAGAGTAGTGAGAAATTTTACCTCCAGACGCCCTTCACCCCTCTTAAACTTGCCTCCGGGAGATTCGCGAGTTAATCCCAGTTTTAGTGAAATATAACACATCTTTTCATTGGCGAACATGGCTGAGCTGCGGGCGGGCTATGCCTCCCCCCCTTTAGCCCCTCTCAGTCTTTCTTTCTTTCGTTCTCAGCTCTCTTAAGATCTTTTTCGACTCTATAAACTTAGAACTTTGTTATTTATACGAAATAAAACGACAAATTTTTCAGCCCTTAAATCGACGTTTTTTTGTGTATCGAAGTTTATTTTATTATTATTATTATTTTATTAGTTATTCGATTCAATCGTACGATTTATGAAAATTGGATCGAGATAGAATCGAAAGAATGTCCTTTCCTTTCGAGTATATCGATCGATCGTCCTCGATTATCGGCCATGATCTAATGTTGCACAACTTTTTTATTTTTATTTTTTTTCAAGTCCGAACGCCAATTATCGAGCATCGCGATGATCGAATCAATCAAGAGGCTCTTACCGTGGACTCTCGACGCTTTTCTTCTCTCCCCCTATTCGCGTTCTTTCGTCGAAACAAAACTTTAGCCTACGCTCGACCGATCGAGGGAATAAGTTTAACTCGCGCACCTTCTGCCTCTCACGTCGAAACTCCGAAATCGACACGTGTTAAAGATCGAGCGACCCTCGCTCCTCCCCCTTGAGCTGAGATCGAGAAGCGAGGACCATAGCTTCGGTCTCACAAGCGAGGCGAAAGTACAGTCGAAGCGGCAGTCTCGGCTCGCCGCGAGTTTACCCCCTCGATACCACTTGTCAAACCTCTCGCTCTCTCTCTCTCTCTCTCTCTCTCTCTCTCTCTCTCTCTCTCTCTCTCTCTCTCTCTCTTTTTCTGTATTCAGTAAAACCTAAGCACGAATAAATTTGCAAGTTAAATTGCCCCGCGGGCGTAGGTACCAGCAGGCCGGTACAGGCCCGAGACCCGGAGGGGGTTGGAACGCTCGTAGTGAACGAGCAGAAGGGTGGGTAAGTTGAAGCAAAAAGAAAAAAAAGCGACACGAGACTCGACGGAACGAAACAAAATCAGCTTGTTGGGTAAAAGATGCTGTAAGACGGAACAAAAAAGAAAATCATCAAACTTACCTGAGTAGTGCTCGGGCGGTAAGAGAGAGGGTGGAAACGGAAAATGAGGGTGGAAAGAGAAAAAAGTTGACGACGATGCTAATAAGAACCCTGATAAAACTCTTTTCGACCAGATCCGGAGTGGACGCGGGAAACTAAAGAGAGAGAGAGAAAGAAAAACTGCCGAGAAACTTTACCCACAGCAAGTTAAAAATCCCTTCACCCTCACACATACGCGAAGTCCATCCTATGACGTCATTGTACTTCGACTGACGTCGAACGCAGAATTGACATCTTGATAAGGCGCCTTTCCAGCTTATCCTTGTCTCCTTCGTCGTTAGTAGGAATGTGAAAAATGTAGACAAAAAAAGTAGAAACGGAGCCTTTCAAAATCCTTCCAGTGGCGTTGAATTTCGCATCGTCGACGTTACCTTTGAAACGAAGATACCTGATGCGGACCGTAAGATGAGCTATGTTGTCGATAAATAAGCTATGCGCCCAGCTCGGTTCAGCGAATATCGCACGGTAATACTCTTCTCCCGTCAACGGAACTAGAAGACATCAACGGAAAGCATTGGACGACCTTCGTCGTCTATCGCCGAGTGCGCAAAGCTCCTTTGATCTTCGACTCGATAAGGGAGTCGCGAACGAAAGCCCAAGATTCTTCCGCTCGTAAGTGAAGTGCCCTTTGCCGGCGTATGACGGCAACGTAACTACGCTCGCGATCTTTACCCAGGATGGAGCTCCGAGGGTAATAATCCTCTCGTACTCCTCGTACATCGCCTCAGCTTCGTGTTTATTACGACGTACACGTAAGGAACTCGTAGAGAACACGAGTTATCTACCCGCTTCGTGCAGTTATGCAAAGGATCACCTCTACTCGAAGGTTTACTACACTTTCCCATCCGTTCTAGGACACCTAACCACGGCTTTCCTATAGTTAACAACATTTTCCCGAGTTCAAGTCACGAGGACTCCCAAGAATGTGGCCAAATCGATGGATAAGTGTCGAATGGGCATGAACCGGTTTCGCTACATCCAGAAACAGTCAATTTTCCAGGCTAGACTAGCGAGAGACAAGAACGTGGTGAAAAGGACCTGTGATTTTCCATCGTTATCCACGTTTATCACTCGTTTCCTTGAAAACTTAGCGTCGGTGTGTCACCAACTGGTTTTCTCGTGCGTCCACCTCGGACGCGAGAGGACAGTTGTTGACCGCGGGCTATGCGACGTGGCCACGGCGTCGGGACTAATGTTGCTCGGTCGTTGATGTACGAGCTTGCCCTTCCGTGAAGGAATGGCATTCGTCGGTGTACCAGCTGATGATGTTCTAAGCCTCTCTCCCTCTCTCTCTCTCCGACTGCATGTCCCTGTGTTACAGAGATAGGAAGAGAGGGAGAGGTTGGAAACGTGTGCGTGTCTCGGTTCTTGCCGCGGTTCGCCCTTGTATCGCTATCAACGTACCCTGAGAAAGCCGCGTCCATGTGTGCTCCGTGGCTAACCAACGTTGGACTCGACGCGAGCCGCGCGTGAGGTAGTGTGGGGAGGGGGGGGGGCGTTGGGGCTATGCCACGGTTGCTTGTGCTGACCAGTCACGGTCGGCGTGAGGCTAACGGTCGACCAGTCTCGGGTTCTGGCCTCGGAGAATACCAGAGAGACAGAGACGGAGATGAAGAGGTCCAGGGTCTGGCACGCGGGTGATGTGTTCTCGATCGTCGAGCAGCATCATCATCGTCGTCATCCCTGACCCGTCGCAATTCGAGATCTTCCATTTTCCTTCCTTCCTCTCTCTCCCTCTCTCTCGCCGTCTCAATACACGATAGATCAGCATCCTAACACAAATCCTAAACCCTAAACACCTTCCCTAGCACATAAACGATTGATATCGTTGATCGACCGTTACCATCCATACCCGTGGAGCATAGTCCGCTCCCTCGGTAGAACGGAGAGCGTATTATTCCAAGTCGCGGACTGGTCCGTTACGCGCCGGATGTGTCTCACGCTCTCCTATACGAGCCCGAGCACAGCGATTCGAAATGCTCCATAAACCCTCCTCCTGTCCGCCACGCGCGTTCCGATTCCACTCGCGGTTGGAATAGTGTACCTGGGACATCGAGGCTTGCTCTTCGGCTATTTACAGTACAACAAGAGAGAGAGATTGGTACGCGGTAGTTACGGGACTCTACGGTAACGCCCGTATGAATGCAGCACAGACATAGCACACTAGTCCTATCTACTACCATTGTACTACGCACGGTATACACGCCGCAGGCTTCCCCCTCGCTCCAACTCCCGGGCATCCCCCCCACTCGCCGTCACTGACGCGTTCACAACGCAAACGGTTCTTCTAGTTTAGCTTCGAGTCGCTGTTGAGTACCATCGTACGGCTTTTTGTCCAGCACGATGTTACCAGCTCCGTACATTGTACCGACTAGTCTACCGTACATGGATGTTTCTGCACGCGAAGAACCCAAGAAAGCCTAATTGTTCCCGGGAATGGTTCGTTCGTGTTACCATAGAAAATTCCCTTGGAAATGGTAGAAGAAGCTCACGGTTGGATCGTTCTACGTCGTGGGATTGTTTTGCCCCCTTCTAGTGGACCGAGAGAAATCTTTGATCTCTTCACAGGGTAGTCACGAGGGTAAAGCCAAAAGAGGCTGATTAACAGTTTTCGCCATCACGCGGCCCTGCCACTTAGGTGATCGAGAAGGAAAAAAGGAGTTCCCCCTCTCGTGAAATTGGTATGTGCCAAATTTATTCCAGGAGCATTTCCAATCTTGTTTAAAATCCGTTTCGTGGAATATATACGGATGGATGAAGGAGAGAGAATGAAGCGAACGAGTAGAGAAAAAGTGAGATGAGGGAGTCCAGGACATTGGAACTTAATCGAAGACAGGACAAAGGTAACGGGGCTTGGTCCCAATGGAGGAGGTTTGGAACGAGCTAAAATAAAAGAACTGATAAAACCCGGCTATTCCGCCAGCCCTCGTAGAGAAAAGGATACGATGTTACCGGGGGAATGGACTCTCTCTCTGTGCAATAAGTCGAGAGGGCCCACCCCCGTTTGCAAGGGGATGAATCGGAGCGGGGCTTTGTGCAACTGGTATTACAGCTCTTTGGAACGAAGAGAGGATCTTCTCGAGACGTGCTTGTGGGTACAACATGTTCAAGATTTTATCAACCAGCTTTTTCTCTTCCTGTCTCTTCCTCTAAACTCCCGCTTTTTCTCTTCATCCCCTCTCTTCTTAGAAACTTTGTCATTGTGCAAGCTCGACAAGTGAGAAAATAAAATTTAACAACCGGAAGTCGATGCGGGGGGGGGAGTCCATTGAGGCGATGCATGAAAATAGAATCGCATTCAGGAATGGTAAAGGTCGTTGCAAAGTTCAATAACGCTGTACGCGGTAAAAGTTGAAAAGTCGATACGAGTTCTATATCGAGGAAAGAGGCATCCACTGGGCGGACAAAACGGGGTAGTTTGTAAATGTGCGATGTGTGCATGAGTCATGCGCGGTAGCTACAAGTAGGAACGGATCGCTTGATTCTCGGACAGAAATTCCTTGTTGATTGGCAATTTGTTACGGATCTGGGAAACATCGATCGACCCTTCGAGTTTCGGCGGACATACACCCCTCCCCCCTCCCACACCTCCATTCCTACCCTATCTACCTCACCGATGATGACGCCTCGTCTTCAATCACACATTGTTCCAACCGGGTCTGTTTGACCGCGCGGTTGAAAAGAAGGTCGCATACGGTGCGTTGCCATTTCGCGGTACCATCGACCACCTGTGACATTTGCGCTCGACTCGCGCGCGGGTTCGAATCGGTCGTCGATCGACTTCCACCCCTCGAAAGCTTAAACTTGTTTTTTCTTTTTATTTATCTTTTTTCTTTTCCTCTTCGTCTTCTTATCGATAACACCAACTTTCTCCTTGCTCTCACCGGTTTTACGGGGTCGAGGAGTAATTACCGACAATTATCGCACCGTTCGTTGTTCGGGCAGGGCAAAGATCGAAACCCGCGATTATCCCGGTTTACGTCACACAAGCCGAAACCGATGCACGCGAACTTTTAGTTTCGGTGTCGTAAATAAAAAAGAACAAATAACGCGACGTATCTCTCTCTCCCGACGGAGTTGTGAAATCGTTTCTCGCGATAGGTACACCCAAGTAACTTTGTGCGGAATTTCCGTTGGCCACCGTTATCCGGAAGATCCAATATGGCCAGGTGCCGTTTGTTTACGGGGGAAACGAAAAAAAGTGTCGCTTTTCCGGTCGCTGTGCAACAAAACCGGTTTGCGAAGTACAAAATATACATTATTGCAACATTTTCTATCTTTTTTTCTGTTTTCGTTGATTTCCGCTTCTCGTAATTGCGTTACGGACGCGGATAATTAGCCGCATCCTTGAGACTCGCCGCAGAATGCTCGAGGACGATCGATCGACGCTCGACTTCCGGTGTCACGGAAACTCGTAGAAATAGAAAAAGTATAAAAGGATGATCAATGTTCGAATGCAACGCAAGATCTTTGGGTTTGTGCGGTTGAAGATTATATTTTTTCTTTTTTTTTCCTCTAAAGGTGCAACGCGTGGAAAGACGAACAACGTGACGATCGAGCAAGGGCGTTCAGTGAGAAAAAAAATACCGAAAGGCATTCTTCGCCAGGCACCTGACGGGTTCTTCAGCCCGCGGCTATTTTCGGTCTCTAAAGAAGAGAGAGAGTCGATTTTTTTTGTTCACTCAATCTCATCCCCACCCTTCAATCGCCGCTCCCTTTCATCTTCAGCCCTGGGTTATAGTACAAGAGTCTAGAATACAGTCTACCCAAGCCTTGGGAAAGTTCCCTCAGGTTTTCAGACCCACCAAAACAACCCCCTCAGGTGTAGGTAAAAAGGGATGAACAGGGGATGAAAAAAGCGTGGGATTTACATGAAGACACGAGAATTCGGAGGTTAATCGTCGTGTTTTTTCACGATCGTTCGAAAAATGTTTCTCGAGGGAATCGTTAAAGTTTAGAACCGAGCAAACGGGAGTAAAGCACCACCGGTGCACAGCGATAGCGACAAAGCTAGTAGGAGAGACGGCAGAAGCCATTATGCAATTTCGATCGACCGGACTGGACGAAGGGACGAATGGTTCTCTCGATTGTCGTTGTGACTTTTTGATCGCCCGGTCCTACCGGCCTTCGATATCGATTCACTGTCACGGGGGGTGAAATACGAGCACCCTTGTTCCTGGGTCTTTCAGCCAAACTTTTCTCTCTCTTTTTTTTCTCGAACCTTCGACCACGATGTAGAACCGGACCACTGCTGGAACGCGTTAAAATTTATGTATATCGGATCGAACGAACCGAGTCGTTGGGGTGGGGCTAGTGGGGGGACGTCGTAACGAAACTCGATCGTTTCTCGACGATTCGTTCTGATCTTTTTAGGATTACGTACGAGTCTCCTGTTGCTTCTACGCATCATTTCGAAGATATTTTCGCTGGTTTTCCTCGTCACTCGTCGCTGCTGATCTCTTCTACCCCTCTTACTACGCATTGGTCTCGATCAACCCTCCCCTCTTTGAAAGTCAACCCTCGAACGAAATAAAAACGAGATTGAAGATCTCGCGGATAAGGGTGGGGATCCGGAAGGACGAGAAAGTTATTTGTATCAGGATCGAGGTCGCGATCTATGATGATTCGCAGCGCATCATTGAATTTCGGTATCAAGAAAAGCCGAAGACGACGAAAACTCCTTTGCTAGCCCTCCAACCCCTCGCTCTCCCCCTCTTTCTTTCTTTCTCTCTCACTGCTGCAATTTAATACAACCTATATTAGCTTGACCTCCCTCCGACAACAAACGATGATGTACCTTCCCCGAGGGAAATGAAATGCCTTTCCCGTAACAATGAAAGTTTCACTGGACTATTTTCAGATTCTGGGTAACAGACGTTGATCCACGGATTTGTCACTTTTATAGCCAATCATCCTGGTAATACGGTCGTGAATGTTGAATCGCGATTTTTTTTTAGAATTAACGAGTTCATCGTTCGAAACTTCTTGTTTCCTTCCAATATTGATTTCTCTTGCATAATTTTAGCTGGTTCGTTCTGGAAGCCATCAAATATTTAGAAATCTTGTCTCGGAAATCATCTCGAAAATTGTCGCAGAAATTCAGTTGCGAAGATTAAAACTTATTTTTAGAATTGATAAGCCGATTGCCCTAATAATATTTCATTCAATAATTATTAGGTGATTTCGGAAATAATTTTATAAAACCGTAAATCATTTTCTAAAATAATCAAAGATATAGGGGAGATGAGCCCAAAACGGGTAAGCTAAGGGAGGTGTTGAAAAAAACAGACTTCGAAACGAAATGCAATTTCTATTTTTATTCGTGGGAATGTTCAACTAATAAACTTTCGAAAATCATAAAGAAACTAATTCATTTTCTTCGATAACAATGAAAAAAAAAATAAATAAAAATTCTTCGAAATACCCGCTTTGCTCGTAGGGGGGGCCTAAAACGGGTAATGCACTGGAACTCGTCATTTTTGTTACATTTTGGACCACGTTTGGATCTTGCATGTCTCTTAATAGTGTTACACGTAGAAGCTTTTACTTCGTTTGAATTTTTCTTCATTTTTTCAACTTTTTTCTTGAAAGCTCTTACTTCCGTTAAATTCTTCATCACTGCGTCAATTTTTACCTTAGAATATTTTTTCTCTTTTTTTTCTTTTTCTCTTTGCTTGTCTTTTACGTTTTCGGATAGATTTATTTGGTGTCATTTCAGGTATAGGCCTGATTTCCCCCTACCCGTTTTGCCCGTACACACATTTTTATTGTCGACGATTATACCTTCAAAATAGAAATGCCTGGAGCCCGCAACTTTGCGGGGATAAGAAGCCCATTACTAACGAGATCATACCATGCAACTTAGAAAATCTCATTCTACACCACCCTCGAGTAATCACAGCTAGCATATTTCGAATTTTTTTAACGAAAGCAGCATAAAACTTGATTGTTGTCTTACCGTTCAACTGTTTACGTCACCGAAGCGAGCCGACTGACCGTGATTGGTTGACGGCCGGGACGTCGGTTGCCACTCATACATTCTCAAAAATACTTAAAATGCGCATTTCGGAAGGCCTACCCGTTTTAGGCGGGCTACCCGTTTTGGGCGCATCTCCCCTACAGTTACGAATATAACAAATTATTTTTACAATTAATAATTAAATAAACCTAACAATATTTATATCAAACATAAATTTAATAAAAACGTTTTAACTCAATTAATTTTAGAATCGATGGAAATAAATCCGAAATATTATTTTCGGAAATCCAGCCGTTGGCTTCCCTACCTTGAAATAATCGTTCGACGATTCATTATGATTTATGACCGCGTGCCCCGCGTGCGATATCAAAAGCATCGACTTTCTCACGATGGATCGGACTCGTTGGCCGCTGCTCCGATCGAGTTTGATCTTCGTGCACGATCGCGAGAGATGAAAAAGAGAAAGAGACGAAGAATCGAGACACGGAGGGGGGCATACGGAGAACGATGGATTCGAGTGCAATGGAATGAAGAAAAACCGGAGAATTTTATCACGATTTCACCTCTCTCGGCACGCCAGAAAGGAAAGGGCCACGGCGCACGGAATCGTTTTCTCTTTTCCCGCTCGCCAGCATCGCGGATTCGTTCGCTGCGACTTCCCAAATACGAATCGCGCACGAGCGCAGAACCGGAGATCGTTGCGCATCGAACATCCTCGCGCCAACTAGATCGCATCCATTTCGTTTGTTATAATACTCGTCGGTATTTTTCCTTCGCGTTACTTTTACTTACATTGTAATTAGAGAAACTCGACAGGGCGTTGGGTGATTTATGATTTTTTGCGGATTGGCCGTTCCTGATTCCACGACGACCCGAACATTTTATTATTTACGACACATAGCTTCGATTCGCGTGTACGCCACGTGTGCGTGCCGTAGTGAAAGATCGCGTGTCCTAACTGACGGTTTTAACGTCGGACGAGGCTTTCAAAATGGCCAACATGAGATTGCACCGGCTCTTCATCCCGTTCGAGTTTTCCGTATACGTCGTAATAACGCTTATAGTACGATAAAAATCGTCGTGGATTGAAAACGGCCTCTCTGGTACAGTCGGGTCGATACTTGAAGAATTGTCAACAAATTTTCAAAAAAAATCAAACATTTATATCGAAGAAGCTTTTAGACAAAATTCTAGAAATATAATAAATTTGTCGTGAAATTCTAGAAAAATAATCAGTTTATAGAAAAATTCTAAATAAAATACAATCCTTTTTAAAATGTCTAGAAAAATATTTAATTTTCAGAAAAATTCTAAAAAGATAACTAACTTTATGCAAATCATCAAAACGTTGCTCGGATACGTTTGTGTATTAAACGTAATAATTGATATTTTCCTGGTTGCTTTGATCGGACTGTACGATCAAAGTGATTTTAGAAACTTCGCGGGCCAATTCACCTTCCCGCATGGTAGTACCATGCTACCTGCTCTTGGCTTCCTCCGGTTATTGCATGCTTCGTTATATCGACGTGTACATAGATGCGAATATTTCGCGTACGGTACACCAGAGGGCCGGAATAATAGCACGTAAGGCGGTATGTATATAGTTGGCAAGGGGTGGATTGGCGAAAGGCACGGTGTATCGGCGAGTCGACCCTCTCGGCTTCCGGCTGCGTGTTGTTGCTGCCATGTTGGCATGACAACCGCCAGCCTGGGTTGTTCAATAAACGCTGAATTATGAGTGAACTCGTATCGTCTCTTCTTTCTCTCTCGCACACACACAAACATACATTTAAACATGAAAATACAAACACTAATACAGTTCTCATGCTCAGACTCCATACGTTTCCTTCGTTGTGTCAGTATTAGCCTCAGGAGGTTTCGTTATGTCTCTCTTAGCTCTGCGACATGGCAATATGCTCGACCAACTGGAAACGTCTGTGATATGGCTTAGGCAAACTCGTAGGGCTTTTGGCTTCCACGTACTCGAGTGGATTTCTCCAAACGTTCGGGTACAACCAAGAAACTCGCTCTTATCTCTCGGTTCGAGGAGCTCGTTTTGACAAAATCATAACCGAGTTTCTACCCACGCACGTGGCGATATGACAAATAAATAAAAATGAAAATACTTACGTTTTTGGTGAACCGAGAATAATCAAACTTTGTTATTGTTATTTTTTTTTAAATTTTCTTGTTTGTTTTTATTCGAATTAATTTGATTAATTCGTTAGTGTACAATATTTGTCATATATTTACAGATTTCTATTGCAATTTGTAGAATTACGTAGAAACAATTTATTTTTTATTTTTGTCACATTTTACAGTAAAATATCAGAACCGGGTGCGAGAATCGTTTTTTTTCTGTTCCGTGCTTGCGACAGTTTCGCGAGAAGAAAAGACCACGAGAAAGCTCGGGACGTTTGAGAAAGAATGAGAATTTATTACGTCTGGTCAGAGACAGATGGGCAGGGAGGGGCGGGAGGGGGGGTCTTAGGGTAGTCGTAAAAAGGGAATGGGGTAATCGAGAAAAGAAATGGTAACGCGATAGTGGCTATAATAATATTTATATTGATCTATGTCTCAAATAGGCGAGAAAGTGTGATCGTATATCGAATTCCCTGAAATCCAATTCACGTGTGGGATCGAAAAAAAGATACGTGCGAGAGACAGAGAGAAAGAAAGATAAAAAAAAACTTTCTTTTCTCTTATCGCATCTCTCGGCTGAATTCGTTCTGGCTTTTGATTTTTTATTCCTGTTATTACAATCATTATTAATGATACTCGGCATCTTGGAAGAAAGCTGGCCGGATCGGTCCCTCCTGAGCGGGGTGAGATTTTAGCCGGGCCAAATACGACGAGAAAGTAACCGTGCCGAGAAAGAGAGAATAATCAGAGAAGCGAAAGTAATTCACCTTTTGGTTGTGATAATCGCCCATCGAGTAGGGAGAGAGACAGAGAAAAAGAAGAGATCAAGGAAGATTGGAGCGAGAGTCGGTGATGGAAGAGTGCTCGTTACTTTTATGGATTCGAGAGACACCGCTCGCGTCCTAGCGGCGGTTCTTCTTTTTTTTTTATTATTATTTTCATCCCTTCGACTCTATTTTTTTCCGATCCCATCTGTGCCCGAATTCTTTTTTCCGTCCTGCGCCGTTTCTCATCTCGAAACCGAATTATCGAGAGCCGAGATACGCTTTCACGACGAATAATGTTGCATGACCGTAACGGCGCTCAATTTCTGGGGTCAGAGGTCACGGCATTTCATACAGATCGGGTAAAAGCTTCGTCGAAGCACAGCAGCGCTGCGAGGTAGCGAGGGCGAACGTGATGGATTCGCTCGATATTCAACTCTTTTCGCGTTTCGCCCTCGCGCGCGTTCGAATAATTTCAGAGTTCCGTGAATTTCGTACCCACGACTCTCTATATTCACCGCCCGACTAACGCTGTTACCATTGCACCCTCGTGGATTCATTACCGGGTACGGAATGAAGCTTCCCGCTTGTCATTAGGAGACACGAGGGACAGGGGAAGGGAAATTGCAATGGAAAACAACGTACGGGAAAACAAGAACGGGAGCGAGTTCTCGTGGCGAGATCAAAACACGGAATGAAAGACTCCTTCGTTGGCGTCGTGTTGTGCGCACAGCGGCGCGGCAATTAAGAGGAAGCCACGCGAGGGTCTTAATTAACTACAATCTTGTCTACATGTGGTCTTACCGTGTGGACCGTGTAATAAGACGGTTTCTCGTGTTGCACGGGACCGAGAGAGATCGAACGGTGATGGGTTCATTGTTTTATTTTTATTTTTTATTTTAAGGGGCTCTAGTGTTAAATTTGAGCTGAGAGTTGAATTACAAAGATCGAGGATTTCGCGTGATGATCGCTGATGGGACGATGAACGAATCTGAGAAAAGTGAATTTTTAGATTTATTCGAGTTTTGGCTCGGAAAATTTAGAAAGTCGGGAATGAAATCGTGATTTTCGTAAAGTACGGGAAATTTCCGATTCCGTAACCTCCAATTGAAGCCTTTTTGGCCGAAAAAAAATTTTAACCCCTCCAGGTGCCGATAGTCGATATTCGTGATTTACTTTTCTGATTTTGGAGGGTCCGGGAGGGGTCAAAAAATTGTTTTCACCAAAAATACTTTTTTGGGTTATTTCGGAATCGGAAATTTCCCGCGTAACACGAATATGATGATTTAAAGACGATTTGGAGCAAAAAAAATTGAACCCATCCAGGGCCAGTTTTTTCACGTACCCCTATATGGGTCCTAAAAATCGCAATTTTCGAAGTGTCGCCACGGCTACAAAAATTGGCTTCTCGAGTGCTCGGCAAGCTCTTTAAAAAGTTACTCGCGAAATTTTCTGTATGACGAACGAGAACGGAGATACAATATTGCGAAAAGTCAATTTTTCGCACTTTCGCGAAACCCATCGAATTAACCACATATTGCATTTCGGTCAATTTTAATCCTTCCTGAAGCGCTAGGAGCCTATGTCGATCGCAAATTTCCCGTACAATAAGAAAATAACTGTTTCATTTTCATTTTTTTTTAATTTTATTGATCTAAAATCGAAAATACCAAGTTTTCACGTTATTTCGACTTTTGACCGCGATATTTTAGAATATCGGGAATGACACCCCGATTCCGCCATCTCCAATTAAAATTAAATCAGACCAAAAGAATTTTCGACTCTCTGCGACCCCTACAGTTCCATCGTCCAAAATTGACCTGAATTTCGAGGTCGTCGCGAAGATTGAAATTTCTTTTCGTCCAGAATAACCTTAATTGGAGGTTGCAAAATCCTAATTTTTTCACAAATTACGAATATCGTAATCCCATTCCCGATTTTTCTCATTTTATCAGTCAAAAGCTGAAAAAAAACCTAAAAGCGTTTAATCCTTTCATCCTTCGCCGAGCTATTTATGAGTAAACTGGTAATCAGCGTGGTATATATTCATAGACAAAATTAAAACTTTTTTTCCAACTCGTTCGACTACGAGCAACTTTCCATTCACCGACACGATGAGGCCAAAGTCGCGAAAGACCTCCTGATCGAGTCACGACGGACATTGAGAAGCGTGCATTACGTTCCGTACAGCCGGTGAAGACCCTGGAGCTTTTCAAGCACTCTTAATCTCCCGGAGAGCGAGGAAGATGAACGAAAAAAACTGAGAGAGAGAGCAAGATGGAAGGAAAGGACTCTCGGTAGGAAGAAGTATACGACCTCTTTACCACGGAATAGCCACTATTTCTCTATCTAAAGCCCGGTTAGTGTGCGCCTCATGAGAACATCCCCCCGCGACGAGTTCAGCTAACTGGTTCGTACCCTTAGGGGGAACACGGAAAAGGCCTCGCGGCCAATCCTGCGATGATTAATCCAATTCGAACTCCTCATCCCTATATCCTTATCATATCGGCCCTATTCTCTAACCGTTCTCTTAGTCCGACCTTTTTATATCCATTGCCTTTCGTGCCTCTTTATGCCCCGGCTCTTGGTACGAACGAACCTAGGGTAAAACTAGGTTAACCGCAAGCTTTAAAAAAACATTTTTTTTTATTTCGAGTGTCATCGACGTCTTCTATTCGAGCTTAACGAACTTTTCCCATCTTAATACGAAATAATTATTATTCGTCGTCAAGGATACAATAATTATCGTATTTTTAATTCTATCGTTAAATATTCCAACCAATTTTCGAGTAGCACGTGATGCCCAAACGTTCTCCAAAAAAACTACCCCTAGTTCTTTGTCACCCCTTTTTTCTCTTCTTCACTACCCCAGTGTCTTTCAACCCTTCGCTATATTATACGACAAGCTTTTTTAACGCCCCTAGCATAATTCTCCCTCCTCTCCCCCCACCCCCTTCTCGCATTCTATCGCCGACAGCAATTCGTTAGGGAACAAACATTTGACCAGCCTAATGGCGAGATGGTGACACAATTTCGAAAAGTGCCACCCGAAGGGGCAGAAGAGGGTTTCGGTTGGTCGATGAACAACGTGTTTATTATTTTCTTTTCACACGTACACGTACCAATAAAATATTCTGGCTGCTCATAAGCGGCGTGCCCGAGGCTCGTTTAAAACCTTCGATATGTACACATGCACACACACACACACACCCACACCCACATACACGAAATAATATAACCAACCCCCGATGTGTGCGCTGATAGGTTGCCCGGAGCAGGCGCGGCAAACCACCACTTTTGCTCGCCCGCCCTCCCCTTCTTCTCTTCCTCCTCCTCTTACCCCAGAACGGGGATGGATAACTCGGCAACTCCCGAAACGTACTCGGTAGTCTTCGGTGGGAAGCGCGAGCGAGACAGCGAACCAGAAAGAGACAGAGAGAGAGAGAGAGAGAGAGCAACGCGTCGGGTGAGAATCGTGTGCCGCGAGAGCGTGCAGTTCGTACGGGACCGCGAACACGTTAACCCGCGCGGCTTGCTGGCTCTACGCTCGTAACGTGAGAAAAGATCGAAACCGATGTACTCGGCGAATTTTTTTTACCCTATTTTTTTTCCTCTGAAACAAACAGAAAAAATTCGCTCTTTCGACGCGACACTCGTCTCGCGCGTGATACTCGGGTATTTTGAAAAATAATTAAAATACGTGATTAATTAATCGACGTAATAAGAATTTTTGAAAAATTGACGGAAAGATAATTTTTTTTTTGAAATATTTTTAATACGAATTAATTCGAGAGCGACGATAAACGATATTTCGTATTATCGTAGATTTTTTTTAGGCATTATTTTTAAGGTGTTTTTTTTAGTAGGACGTTGAGTCGAGGGTAATCGAGAGGTATTTTGTCAAGACGAGAATAATAAGCGGGAACGGCCGTGAGTTTGAATTTTTTTTTTTTTTCACGATCGACATTCCCGTGAATTAACGAACAAAAGTTCGAGAAAGTTAGGTTTCTTCGATGAAACTGAAATGCGCGGGGGTCTTCGAACCCAGTGTGTCTGTCTATCTGTTTGTCTGTCTGGCTGGGTGTCCATGTGTGTGTGTGTGTTTGCGTTGGCGACCGGAAATGCGATAGACGAGGAAGACGACGAGGGACGACGTCGAATCGCTTCGAGTTAACGACGAGTTACGATTTCTAGATACGATAACGAATGGTGCCCTCGCGCGAGCCGCGGAAAGGTCCAACAAATTTACAACTTGAAATGGAGTTTCGGGCTCGTCTTCTCGGAATTCTCGTATTTCGAAATCTCCTCGTAACAGTCGCGGGTCTAACGATTGACCGATCAATCTTTCGTTTCAACGAAGTATCTCGAAGAATTGAAACCCACCGAGGCTGCCGAGAGAATCGCGATTGAGAAATAAACATCATCGTGTAACATGGACGAATCTGTGAAATTGCAAAAAACAATTTTTCGTCGTTGAAAAAATAAGATTCGTTTCGTATTTCGAGTCTTTCGAAGGATTCTCGAATTTTTCGAAATAATCGAGGTCGGTATCGAGGAAAATCGAAGGGTTTTCAAAGATTATAAAAATTTGAAGAAAAAAAAACAATTCTTTTTCTCGCAATTTTATACGAAAAAAATTCGATCAAGTACCTACAATTCTAAGGAAATTCCTTGGAATACGTCTGTTTTTCCACAGGCCGCGATTATTTTTAGCCCAAGCTTTCAATGTTCCGCTCGTCGTGTGGATGGAACAAATATTAGAAAACCATTAGTACCTTAATGGAAATCGTTAACGAAGTTTTGCCCGAAAATCGTCTCGGCTCTTAACGCTCTCGCGGGAATAATAAAGGGACTCTCCGGTTGGCAATGCGCGAACCGAGACAATCGCATTTGAATTTACATATCGGGGAAAGCGAAGGAGCGTTAGCCAAACGTATGAACTATGATCGTAATGTTCCGCATTCGAGAGAAAGAGAACATATCGGAAAGAGAGAAGTCGGGATGAAAAGGGGGTTGGAGCCGAGGTTTCCATTAACGGGCATTCTCGAGGGGGTTAACAGCGTATTATCAATCGCGCGTGTTTAATCGATCAGACTCCCTTCGACTCTCGCTACGATGTGTTGGTAGGCAAAAAACCAATTTCCGTTCTTTTTTTTCCACTCATTTTACGGAACAAAAAAATAACTCGCAGAGAAAAAGAAAAGTTATCTTATCAAAATTTTCGCTCTAAATTCAATTTTAAAAAAATGAGAAAACGATCATTTTTGTACATCGTAGGAATTTAATTATAACGGTTAAATCTCTCACTTTCTTTTTTCTCCCTTCATCTAATCGAAATTTTATTTTTCTATTTTATCTTCAAATTTGAGTCGATAAATTTTCTCTATTTTTGTTTCATTCGTTCTTTCTATTTTTATTGTACAATTTCCAATCGAAAAATTATCTAAATTCAATAAATGCATTTCACTCAAAGCTCACCCCGTATCGTGTACCCGGACGTGCCGAGGGCTTAAGGGAAATCGAGGTACGAATTATTGTCGAAATTGACGAAAAATGGAGGGTGGTCGGCATTTGGCTTTTGTCGATAGGAAATATCGAAACAACGACCTTCGCGAACATTTTGGGTTATCCCTTCGGCGACTACCCCGTATGTTACTGGTAAGGGTAGAAGAGGGGGTGAGAAAGAGTTAAACGCTGCGCGAAATCTTCGTGGGAGGAGGGTAGGGTACCGAAACACGAACGAGTAGCCGGCTATCCAGATTTATCGGATTACGGCTTTATAAGCCCATCCGGATATCGCCCTCGTCCGTAAACCTCGTTTTCATGCCAGCGTTATAAACCTGTTGATTTTATATTCCGCGCAGCGTCTACTCGCGGTTATATCCTACGAAAAGCCCTTGCGCGAATTCGTACGATTTATGGAAATTTCGTTATATATAACGATATACATATATGTATATGCGTGTGTGTGTGTATTATCTAGTAGTAAACGATAGGGGATTATCGTTGTTCGCCCACTCGGCACATTGTTCGCCGTAACCCTCGGTAATCCCTCGAACTATTTTCAAAAATCGTTATTTCACGAATTCTTCCTGGATTCGTTCGTGCGATTTTTCAAATTTCACTTTTTGTTCTTTTTTGTATCACGATCGAGTCGAGAGTAATCATTTTCTGCCCTTCCTAGAAAATGTAATTTTGGGAAAATTTGAAAATATTCATTTTTTTTTATAAGATAGACAGTTTGATATTTTTTTATTCAAGGGATGATAAATAAATTATAATTATTCCGCTGGAAGGGTGAGAGATAATTGGAGATAAGGGTGCGGGAGAAAGTAGGGAAGAAAAAAGTATCGTTACAAATTGCGGGGGTTGAGAGTGGACGAAGAGGGAGAGAGAGAAATTAGCGAGGGGCAAAAAATGTGGAGAAAAAAAAATTCGAGCAAAGAAGGTAGGAAGGAAGGAACCGTAGCTACTAGGTATGCTCTATTATCACAGGGAGAAGTCTAGAGAAAGGGTGTGAGAGAGACAGAGAGAGAAAGAGAGATAGAGTGGGAGTGAAAGGTCGAGAAAGAGAATACAGCGTGGAACGATGAAATTTTTCATTAAGAGATAATTGGGAGGGCTGCCCGGATGTCTTGGTGGACTCGCTAAAACGTCCAGGTGCCATACGACTACTCTCGTGGAATTGTTCGCGAGATAAAGCGCGCGCGAAAGAAAGAGAGAGAGAGAGGGAGAGAGTGAAAGGGAGAAATACTCCGATCGACCGAAAGAAAAGCATAATGGAGAGTAACTATCGATTAATTCATTCCCCCCGAACCTCACCCTTTCAATCTTCCTCGGTGCACTTTCTATGGACAGTTTTATTTCCGGTTTGAAGATACCAAGAGGTCACCATATTTACTTCCGTCCTTTTATATTTATCTACGTAGTTTCATCCTAAATAAATAGTCCATCTCGTGTATGATTATTATTATTGTTATTATTTAGATAAATAATAATAATAATAGTAAGAATAATACTTTGTTGGATTAAATAAATTCGACATGAAACCTTGAACACAACAAAATGATAGAATATATTTTCTATTCTCGTCTAGGTCAATCTAGAAGAACAAAAGTTCGTCGCGAGAATAAAAAAACAGTTGGCCGATAAAAAAATGAAAATAAAAACACGTAATTTTGTATAAATTTATGCGCATTTTGACCTCTGAATTAATGTACCTACACCGAGGTGAAGAGAAAACATGGAAGACTTGGAAAAAGAAAAAAGAAAAAAGAGCAAGTATGTTTCCAGTGACACCCTTCTTTTTTACACGAGTCAAATGTATGTGCCTTTCCCGGAAGAGTTAACTCGATTTCTGCATCGTCCGAGTCCATCAAGGGGCTGGGAAGACCCACTTTACACAGAGCACACGACGTAAAACTTTCGCCATACGACACAACTTACTTCGTTTTCTCTGTCCCCGACTCACCCTTCTCTTTTCCGATGCTACTTTTCTTCGTTCAATTTCTACCTCGACCCGAACTTGGCCTTCCGTTTGCACATCCACCGTTGTATCGTTCGAGCTAATTCCGTCGGTCCATTCCCCTATTCGATTTCGTGACTTTCTCAACGAGAGCTTATCCCCCCCCCCCCCCCCTCTACCCCTCTGTCTTTTCTCTCACTCCGTCTTTCCCTCTCGCTCTCTCTCCCTCTCTTTGCACAAATCGAACATACCCCGAAGGAAAAGCGGCATCCGCGGAAAAAACACTAAAACATTCGCGTGTTGATTTAAAACCGCGAAAACTTGAACCAACGAGGAATTAGTCTTGTCCACCGCACAAATAGACGACAAACGCGACTATCGACCCGATAGATTCATTATTTATCATTAGATTTTCGTTACTCGCCACAAAAACAAAGTCCCACTACCCTTGGCAATATTTCGATCGACGTTAATCGAATTTCGAAAAAAAAAAATAATGACCAAAAAAACATTTTCAACAAATCTGCCACAATTTTTAGAAAACTTTACTTCGTTACTGTATTTATTGCATCGTCAGCAACAAACTGCGTCGCGTCGCGATGGACAAATTTTTTAATTCCCAAAAATAAAAACATAAAAGGTTTTTTGGCAAATTCGACAGAAAAATTGATGTCCAGAAAATTGTATTTTTTTCACAGTGGGACGCGCAATATATTATCGATCGGTTCGATAAATCTCGACGCGCGTGAGAATATTTCAAAACGCAAAATATGAAAATCTCCGTTATAAATAATTCAAAATCGATTATTCCCTCCTAAAAAATTCCATTCCATCGGGCCATTTTTGTGCATCGTCACGAACAAACCAAATCTCATCGCCCTACACGAGAATTCATTAATTCCGCGAAACATTCATTTCCGACAGAACAAAAAACAACTCCCAGACTTCCGGTCTCGTCCGAGTCATTTTTTACAAACCACCCTCAACAAAACAAGAAAAACACACACACACACACGCACACACAATTTTCATCCAATTCGCAAATTCGATAGACGGAAAGAGAGTTTCGACGCACAGGAAGGATAGAAATTTCGCTCTTTGCATACCAAATTGGGGCCTCCCTGTCACGGGACAATGTAGCCTGTCGGGAAGTCTGCTTGTCCAGCAACAAGCGCATATTCTCCATAGACCATGTATACGTCGCTCGCACACCGTCGATTCTCGAAAACACACGCGCGCGCGCACACCCACACACACACCCACACACACACCCACACACACACAGACAGACAGACAGACAGACAGACACAGAGGCAATTGATATCCGGCGCATAGCTATAAACGGGCGACGAAGTTCGTGCACCGTCGCATACATTACTCTCGCACGTATTCACCTCCCCTTCCACCCCCCCCCCCGCCCAACCCCTAACACCTATAGACACCCCAATATATCTGGTTTACTGTTGCTGCCGCTTGTTGCTGCTTTTGGAATATTACCACGAGCATGAATCGTGCCTCGACGCTCTATCACGCTTCGATCAAACGATATCCGCTATTCTCCCTTCCCTCTGTTATCCACCCTTGATTCGCCTCTCGCCCCCCCCCCCGCCTTCTCCCTCTCGCCCAGCCCTGCGTGAGTTGACCGGTGTTTCGCCATCAAGGATTCGGTTTCGTTGAAATAGCGTTACCCAATTTCCATAAATCGTCGATAACTTCCGGCCGACACATAAAGAGAGAGAGAGAGAATGATCGTTACAACCCCCCGTTGACGTTGTTCCTGCTTCAATTCAACCCCTACAGGTGCACGTCATCGGGAACAAGCAGGTTTGAATTTGTGAAAGCGTGCGCGTAATCACGTTCTCTCTCTCTCTCCCTCTCTCTCTCTCTTTCTCTGTCGGTCTCGCTCTCCATTTCCGCCCCTAGGGGAGATGAACGTAAACTTCTTCTCTCCGTACGATTTTACGACGAAAGTTATAAAACCCTGACGCCACCCTTCTTTCCTACCTTCGCGTGCATTGGCAAATCCGCTACAATCTCTGATCCCGTGACCGAGGTTCGTTTGTGCGAAAGTCTAATTAACGATCGAAACGGGTCTGTCAGGGACTTCTTTCACGCACCCTTCAATCCCCCATCGACTGTTTTCTCGGAGTTTTTTAAAGTCTGGGGGAAAAACCACCCCTCAGCTTTCTCGTTGAATTTCCTGTCACGACGTTATTATTATTAATTATTATTATTGTTATTAGTATTATTATTATTTTATTATCATTAATTTAGTTATTTATTTATTTTCTAATAATAATCGTCATTATTAACATCACCATTATTATTATTATTATTATTAGTATTATTACGTAATATCGTTGCCCATACACAATGTTCGACGAACGAATTATTAAACCCTTCGATCTCAATGGGGTAAATCGTTAATACCCCTGTCAGAGTGACGAGAGTAAAAGAGAGGGGGGGGGGGAACTTCCCGTGGGTGCCGGAAAGCCGGAAGAGCTTCCAATTAGCGACGTAGAAAGACCGATAGAGGCTAATCGCTTCGCCATCTAAATCCTCCAATCATCGATAAGCCCAAGTAAACTCATCGATATCGAGCTCGTGTAAACTCCACGTGTAGTCTGGCCGCGAAGGGTGGGTGTAGGAGGTTGGAGGGGGAGGAGACACGAAACCACAACTCGTAACTGTAATTGGTCGGCCAATTATCCGACAAGCTAATATAATAATGAAATATCGTAGGTTGAGGGCGAAACCTCCCTTGCCCGTAAACCCTTGCAAGTTATTCCTCTTTGCGGAATTCGAGGCTTTGAGACCGTGGTCTAAGATGCTTTCGATTAATAATCGCTTACTCGTGAGAATAGTTCGAGGTTTGCGAATTCCGAGGGTTGAAAATTATGAAGAAAAAAAAAAACATCAAATAAAATTCCATCGAGGACGGAAAATTTCCATAAATTTAACGTTGAATAATATTTCATTTTCATTGTCCAAAAAAAGTGTTTGGACGCGTAAAAACGAGAGAAAAAATAGAAAACAAAAAAAATTACCGCATTGCCGATTCTATCCCCCTTCATTCTCTCTCGCAAAAAAGTCCTCGCGAGAGCGGAAAATTAAATTGAGTTCCTTCCAGTCGTAAACTACCTTAACGCCCCTTTCAATCTTCAAATTGCTCGATAACACCGTAAAAAGAAAGGAAAGAGAAAAAAAGGGTAAGGGCGGCGGGGTGGGGGAAATAGGGGGTTCGTCGAGTATCCGAAACATAGTTCATCGATTGACGTGGTAAACGTTTTGCACCGTTTTCTCGAAGAGAGCCAGTGACTAGGGTCACTTTTCTCTCTTCTCCCTCTCCCCCTCCCGCCTTCACCTTCCCGTGCTACACCGGTTTATACGTGCCCTTCCCTCTCGGTACAACAATTTCTCACTTTCGTGTTGCACGGCGAAGCCATCGCGATCGATCATGATCAACTCGACAGCCCCGGCAGAAGCAATTCTCTCTCTCTCTCTCTCTCTCTCTTTCTCTTTCTCTCCCTCTCTATCTCTCTCTCTCTTTCTCTCTCATTCTCTCTCGAACTCCCTCGTACGTCCTGTTTGTGTGTAACTCGCTTTGAAACGAGACAAAAAAATAAAGACGTGAAGGGGTATACGAGGCTGAGACGTTGAAGAGAAAGGACGAACACCGGAGGATAAGAAAAACTTGAGGAGAAGTAACGACGAGAAAAATCCTACAGCCATGTTTTTTCCTGCAATTTTTTTTCAATGCAAATTTTAAACCTTGCGATATTAACGTCGTTCCATAAATCTTCGGACATGTAATCATCGCGAATAACCCCCAAGTATCTAAAAATCATGAACGAAAATCGTACGATTTTAAGTCTCGTGAAAAAGTTTTCTCAGCGTTTTTTTGTGGCATAAAATAATTATCTGAAAATACGAATATTGGTAAAATATATATCTAATTATATTTTATAACTATTTTGTTATAATAAAAAAAAGAAAAATTGGTACCGGACCAATCGTTGATTAATGACAAAATTTGATACTTAGATAATTTGCATTATCTACATATATACAGGGTGAATTCTGTAAGGTGTCTCAAACGGGATTTTGGTGCAGATGGGATCATTACAAACAAAAGTTGCAAATATACATTAGGGATATTTTTAATAGTTTACGAGATATGAATATTTAAAGTTGATCCAATCAGAGCGGGCCGAGAAGCGTTGGAGCCGCCCACTCTCCGTCCTAGCCGTAGATATAGCACAGTTTAGGGCGTTACATTTAGGATCGCATAATTCAGAGCAGTCAATTATTATTATTTTATTACGAAGTCATTTCTATTTGTCGCGCTCGGCAAAATTCAGAGCAGTCAATACCCGACAAATAAAAATGACTGCGTAATAAAATAATAATAATTGACTGCTCTGAATTTTGCAATCCCAAATGTAACGCCCTAAACTGTGCTATATCTACGGCTAGGGCGGAGAGTGGGTGGCTCCAACGCTTCTCGGCGCGCTCTGATTGGATAAACTTTAAATATTCATATCTCGTAAACTATTAAAAATATCCCCAATGTATATTTGCAATTTTTGTTTGTAATGATCCCATCTGCACCAAAATCCCGTTTGAGAAACCTTACAGAATTCACCCTGTATATGGGGTAAAAAAACGTTTGTTTATTATATATATATATATAATAATAAACAAACGTTTTTTTCATATTGTAAAATAAAATATCAAAATGTTAGGAAAAGCGAAAAAAAATTAAAATCCTCGCTGACTAATTTCCCAATGCCTCGTATATATATACAATACACAACATCCCTTATATAGACCCATATTCCTCTGACAAATTTACATTCTCTCCAGATTCCAATTTCACTTATCGATCGTATTTCTCCACTATCTCTCCCTCAGTCTTCGATCTCTCTCTCTCTCTCTCTCTCTCGCTTTCTATGCCTCTCCGAATTGCGCACCGTTGAGGGACACACGCTGATGGTACAAATTGATGATAGACACACGTATCAAGCCGGCGTGGAAATCTTCAATTCCCAGCGGGCTCATCACCGCGGTCTCACAATTTCATTTGTCGCGACGACGACGAGACCCGTTTCTGGCAGAGATGTCGAGAGCTTGCGTTCGGTATCCCTGTCGAGCTTCTACATAATTTTCCCATTTCGCTCCGTTTCCTGGCACGTTACCCCGGTGGTTCCCCAGATGGACTCGACGGATTCGCTCATTTCGTAACTCCATCGGTACTTTCTCTCTCTCTCTCTCTCTCTCTCTCTCTCTCTCTCCCTCTCCCTGTCTATCTTCTTTTTTAAATCCTCAAACGAGACTCGATGTACTTTGCACGTACACCTGCCACTCGTTCTTGTCGAGAAATAAAATCGTGCTGCTCGTTCACTTCGCGTTCGGCGAAAAGAATTTTCACGTCTCGACGAACAACCTCCCACGATATTTTAATATATATATATATATGTCTTTATTAAAAAATATATATTAACATTATTATAATATTCAACAACAATAATAAGAATAATAATAATAATTTATTATTAAAAAATTATTGAATATATTGGAAAAATATTCATTTTACAAAATTCTCTTTCTTAAAAATTAATTCTGTAAATGAATAATATTATACATATACACACATATCTTTTTCTTTCAAATATAAATGTAATATTTTGAAAAAATTCCAAACGTTTTGTTAAATATAAATATAACACGAGGGTGTCCGGGTATTACGATGTTCGCGGGAGAGCTCGAGCAAAAGCACGAGTAGTATCAAGATAGAGCTTTTGACTAAAGGGTGAAGAAAAGCTGGAGTGTGTCGCATCAGCATTCATGCAATGCCATAGGGGGTTGAGAGGGTGTGAAAGGTAAGCGCGAGGGGGTTGAAAGACTCGCGGGCTTCTCTCTAGTACGTATTATACGCAAGAGAGAGAGAGAGAGAGAGAGAGACCAGAAGGTATCTCTATACCAAAGGTGCACCGGTGAGAACGCGCCCTAGCGAGCTTTTGTCACACCTAGCGATGAAAAAAAAAGAAAAGACGTGAATGTGATAAACCACGCAACCATGGTTACGTTTTCACGATGGTTTCGTCATGCACACCATCTCTCTTCGTCTTCATCGTCGTCCTCGTCGTATCGCGTGTATTATGTCTCGTTTCCATCGTAGTCCTCGTCTTTGTACTTATTTTCGTGGTTTAACGGTGAGAGAATTCACAGTGCCAATGCCCTCTCTCGTCACCGTTAATGACTAAAGCAAGAAGTTGCAACGAACGTTCTACGTTCAATTTAGCGTCACGTGACGGATAAACACGCAGCGAAATTCAACGATTCATCTTTTTTTCTCTGGAAAGATGCCAACGATTTTTTAGTTAAATCATAATTTCTAAACTTACGAGATTTTAATTATTTTTTTTTTTTTAAACAGTCGATGGTCAATTTTCTCCCTGATGAAAAAAAATATGCTCGAAGCGCAAAAGAAGCTTCTAAAGCCGCGAAAGAATGGAGCGAAGCTCGGTGTCCTATTAAATTCGTTCGGGTAGAACGGGGGGCTCTCCCGAGGCGTCGACTCGCCCGATTTAATTTTCCGAATTAACGCCACGAGTAATGCGACACCCCGAGACCGACGAAGACGAGAGAACGACGACAACGACGACGACGACGACGATGACGATGAAATGGTTTAAGAAGGTTACTCCACCCTGGCTTTCTCCGCACTCACCGTTCTCAACGAGGATGAGACTTCGAGAGAGCCAATCCCCTTACGCTTCGTCACGTACCCACCCGAGAGTTATACCTCTCGTCTTATACATATCTTTATAACTGTGTATAAAATGAGAGAGTAAAAAAAATTATATATACATGTATATATATATATATATATGTATATTTACACCCTCGTGACGCCCTTCTGTCTCTCGAGCGCTCGTCAGCCACCACGCTACTCGTTCTCACGTCGCCTTATGTCATTCCGTCTCTTTAAATTCA
Source organism: Netelia inedita (assembly GCA_964017225.1). NCBI lineage: Eukaryota > Metazoa > Arthropoda > Insecta > Hymenoptera > Ichneumonidae > Netelia > Netelia inedita. The sequence goes on along the minus strand of OZ024922.1, from coordinate 6,395,841 downwards.
AAGTGCACGTTCCAACATTGACGCATCGAAAGCATCCTTCGCGTGAAAAATTTTGTTCGACTTATTGTCAGAAAAAAAAAGGTTTAGGAAAAAATTTTGTTCGACTTATTGTCAGAAAAAAAAAGGTTTAGGAAAAAATTTTTTTTTCCTAAACTCAAAATAATTCACGATAAAGTTTATCCGTAGGAAAGTTTAATAATCGAATTAATTAAAATGACGAATTTAGTTTTTTGTTGTTGTAATTGTTGATAATTTTTTTTTTAAGACACGGGAGAAAAAAATGTTTCATTACGTACGATCGAGGGCCGACTTTTGATTTTTAATTCGCGACACAATTTTGTCGCATCGCGTTCTCGTTTCTCCGTACGAATCGAGGAGAGAGCGAACAACAATGAGATCACGGTTTGACGAATCTCTCGCGTATCGATACCGATTGGAAATCGGTAAAAAAAAAAGTATCGCGCGGTACGTGGCCCAGTCTCGCTTTCGTGAATTTATGAACGCGACAGCCACAAACTCCCCCATTCGAATTCCATTTCCTCTCTGCGTTTCCGGCAAGCAAGAGGGGAGGGTGTGAAAAAATCGCATTCGCCGAGACGAGTTTGATGGACACGCATCGGAAACCGTTCGGTTCGCACGAATGCTCGAATGATTAAAGACTTCGAGAGACAGAGAGAGAGAGAGAGAGACGGAACGCGGTTTCTCTTTTTATTATCGTTAGATTTTTTTTCTTTTTATTATTATTATTATTATTATTATTATTCCTTTATTCTCGTCCCCTTTGACGAACCGCCAAGCGTGAGATATCAATTTTATCGCGACTCGATAAACGAATCGAGAATCGTGAGTCATCGAACGAGCGAATGCGATCTTTCGAAAGAACGGAGATAAACGGCAACCGGAAGAGGGATAAGGAGGGTAAACTACCACTTTCACCCTCTGGGTATTGACGAAGAGCGTTGTAACCCGAAGAGGTCAATCGCGAACGAGAAAAATTCAATTAGACACCGGAGCGCTCGAGCTGAAAAAAAATGACTTTTGGGTGACTCGTCTTTGCACTGATTTATGACGCAGACGTCGAAACGTTAAATTTTTTATCTCTCGTTTACTGTTTGCTCTGATAACGAGAGAACGAGCGAAAGGCTCACTCTCGAATTTACTTTGCACTTGTTTTATTCATTCGTCTCGTCCCTCTTTTTTTAATTCACATTATTTATTCACCATTTGCTCCAGGTTTTTTTTTCTTTTCTTTTCCTCTTACGTTTCTTCTTTAATTACTCCTTCAAATTAATATTTACTCTGGCTACGAGGGATCATTTTTTTTTACGAAAATTTTCAATTTTTCCTTTTCGCTCGTATTTATCTCACAAAAATATCACGAACGTTGCTCCCGATTCGAAAAATTCGATCCACCGCGCGATTTCTTCGTTGCTAAAACGCAGTTTACGTACAAACTTTATCGAATGAGATTTTTGCGGGAAAAATAAATTATTTCGTAAAAAAGAAAAAAATATATTTTCCCGTACGCGAGGAGAACATAAAATAATAATAACCCGAGTAGATCGGAGTTCCGTGATATTTCTCGAAACGCAATTTGCATTATACGGCTCGTCGATCGAGAACCTCGCGCTTTCCGTGTCGTGCCCAACGGCGAACGTACGTCGTGTCCGAACGATTGCGAATTATTTTTGCTCGAACAAACTGTATAGAAAAAAACAATAAAAAAAGCAACAAAAAAAAAGAAATAAAAAATATCGTCGGTACCGGCTGGCATAGGGAATTTCGAGTTATCGATTTTCGCATTCAATTTTCCATTATCTCGCACTCTATCTCCCCATCTCCCGTACTACAGCGAACGCGAAAGATCGAAGAATGAGAGAGATGGTACAAACGAAAAAAATAATAATAATAAAATAAATAAATAAATAAATAAAATTATAAAAACGCAACTCATTTGATAATAACTGTTCTTTAAAGTATTTTTAATCGCACCGATAACGAGGATTGAGCTTCGCCGACGGGACAGATCGAGAGAGAGAGAGAGAGAGAGAGAAACAGCGGAAAATCAGAGTTCATTATAATCCCGTCAATATAGGGGTGGGGGGTAAAGATATAGCGAACGAACGGTCAACAGTTTGCGTACGATAATGAAGTCCAAAAGTCGAATGAAAGCATTCGTGTGAAAAAATAATAGTTCATCCGTTCGTAGTGACCCAGATTGGCGAGATTGAGCCATTAAATTTTGTACAATTGATAAATTCGATGCTTTATTCTGCCGTGAAAACCAAATAGTGACGAATGTCGATATTCCACGAAAATTATACAATAATAATTAATCGCGTTCGTCGTGATAATTCGACCCTCGACATCCGCGTCCCACTCGATGAGATAATATGAATATTTTCATCGCACTTTGTTATTTAAAAATTATTTTTTAATAAAAATCCTTAATCGCAATCATTGTCACGGTCGATTCAATTTTCTAATCTCGTTTCGCATTGGCAGGTCGATTAAAAATATTTTATCGTTGAATTAAATCACGAACGACTTTTTGACCCTCGTATCGTTATAAACATTTTACCAAATGATACAAAAAAATATATTCATAATAATTAATCGCGACATCGTCGAAATTTATTAATAATTAAAAAATACTTCATCCCATCATAAAAAAAAACATTTTTTTATCCCTCAACGTTTACTTTCTCCCTCATTTTTCCCATTCATAAGAAATCAATCTTTCATTTCTTCATAAAAAAAATATATATACCTAATATATATTACAAACTCGCAATAAATAAAATTCAGCGTGTGCAACAAGATCGAAGAGGTCGCGCGTGAGAATCGTGTTCGTAGTTTGCAAACTGCGAATACGGGCCACTCGGTCTCGTTTAACGTATGACCGAGGAACGGAGGGTGGGTGAGGGAGGGAGGCAAAAAAAAATGAACAGTCGCGGGTACACGTACGCGATGAGTCGATGTAGTGAAACTCTCTATGTACGTAATGCAACCACCCCCCCCCCCCCCACCTACCCTCCCATGCTCGAAGCGAAAGAAAGATGAAAAAAACGATAAAACGAGGAGCTGCAAAAAAAACAGCAAACGAGTCGTTCTCGCGGGTACGCGCGATATACGCTCGGCCGATTCAACGAGAGCTCGTACGTACTCGTCTCCGTTGTACGGCGCGCGCGCGTGTTGAACTTATTATTTTTTCTCTTCGTGGTCGACCATAAAGAGCTCCCGTGGCCGTGTGTCTGGACCATGACGTTCGCAACCTCTCTCTCTCTCTCTCTCTATCTCTTTCTTTTTTACTCTTTTTCTCTCTCTGTGTAACGTCGTTCTTTCGGGTAAAAAGTTTATCTGTCTCTCTCTCTCTCTCTCTCTCACTCACTCTTTCGTGCCGAGGCGAATGAGAGAGGACGAGAGAACAATGAAATAATTCACGTATTCGACGAAATGTGCACACACCTCTTTAGTCTCCATCATTTCGTAACTTTCCTCTTGCGCGAACCAGAGAGAGAGAGAGAGAGAGAGAGAGAGAGAGAGAGAGAGAGAGAGGGGTAGTCTCCCTTTGTACATCGTTTTGTCTGTTTATTTTACGGTTTTTCGGATCGGCCGCAAAAACCGCGAAATAGCATTTCTTCAATGAGCTTCGGAGATCTGGGTCAGCCAATTCCTGTCTCATTATTTCCCGAAGTAAAATCTGTGCAAAGTACCGTTAATTACACGGCGCTTATTCAAATTTACCAGTGATTATTACCAACGGAACGATGTGCCAAAGCGAAAATCGTAAAAAAAAAACAAAAAAAAATTACTTGCCTCGTCGACGGTTCAGACTCGATCGACTCGCGAGGAGGATAAATTTTGCGATGTTGTTCCTTCGTATATGTGATGCTTCGAGAACTCGTCGTATCGTTAAAAACGGAGAGATAATTGGGCGAATGAAAAAAAAAGAAATTAAATTAATGCATGATCTAAAATGTGTTCAAACTAATTACGTAAATAATGAATAAAAATTATATAAAACATTATTCGAATTGGTCGAAATTATTGGAATAACTATTGTAATCGACGAGAATTATCCAAATCGTGGAGACAGATCCGAGTCGATCCTAAACGCTGATATTTTATTCGCATTTTCTTTTTTTTAATCAATTTTTTCAAGTATAAATTCTATTACGTGGTTCGAACTGTGTACAAAACGAGGTAGTAACTATTCGATCGAGTGAATAGTGGTTGAAATACCACGTAGAATTGCGTATGCTTCAGCCTCATTCACCGTGTGCAAATAATCATCCGTACTCTCCTATTTTATCTATCTATCTATCTCTATATATATACATACACTGACAGACCGATAGATAGATATATTCATATATATTATCGATAGTGAAGTATAAATAGATGAGAATATATATATCCTTTCATCTATTTGTACATAGAAATATATATATATATATATATATATATATATATATATACCTATGTATGAGTGTATATACGTGTGAATCTGCTTTAACGCGGAGTGTACTTACAATACGCGAATAGCTCCGTTGGTCTCGGTTTGTTTCGCTCTCGTCGCGCGAATATCCGTTTCTCTCTCTCTCTCTCTTTCACGTTGATACGTACATTTCTAGTATAATCAGCTGATGGTTTCCGCGAGAGGAGTCCGTGCCTATGTAATACGCCACACGTTTCTACCCCTTTATCCCCTATCCAACGATAGAATTCACCACCGAGCTTATACATAAACGACCGAATCGGCACGCTCGTAATCATCTCCGGAACGAGAATTTTCATCCCTATATACTCACACAGATCGTATCGAAGGCTTATCGATGGAATGGTTTCGATATATTACTCGGCCTTCGGCTTCGTTTACGAGCGGACGCGTTAAACTTAACCCGGAAATAATATCACGCTAACGGATCTCTCCCTTTAAACCCACCCCCTCCCCTTCCTCCCGTTGGCTCTCTCGATCATTCGTCGATTATCCAAGACACTCGAAATCCATTATTTCTCACGTCGTCGTCGGTCTTATTTCGTTTTACGTTTGCGAGACGATGAAAATGGGATGAAAAGAGAGATGAGCGAATTTTTTGTTTTGTTTTCATTTTTATTTATTTTTGTATCGATGCGAACGAAGTTCAGAGGGAGGATTGAGCGTCTTGATGAATATTTGAAGGAACGATCGAGAGGAGTCGCGGATATTTACTATCTCGGTCTCGTCGGTCACGGAGCGCAATCTATAAATAATCAAAAAGGAAAATAAGGGTACGGAGTGCAAGGGACAAAAAATCGGAAGCTTTTTGCACTCGAAAGTGACGTACAGTCCGCCAAGTCGCAGTGTGTGTGTGTGAATTCTGAAGTTTTTTACTCGAAAGGAGGAGAGAAAAGTCGTAAAATCAACAGGTCTGTGCAGTGTGTATAAGACGTGAAAAATAAAGAGGGGAAGAAAAAAGCATCACTCTATTTCGTCCTCGCGTGAACACGTCGAATCGAAAGTTTTTGTTCATCCCATCCTCCTAGTGAAAAGGGATAAAAATAACTTTGCAAAAAAAGAACAGAACGAGGGGTGATTTCGAGTGTCGTCCAGTCCTTAAACCAGCCGAAGGATTTTCTTATTAAACAAAAAATATTAAAATAAAGGTGAAAATTAGAAACGATCGAAAGAGCGAAAAATTTCCATCAGGACATGAAAAATCGTGTGTACAGTGCGTGAAAAAATCAACGATATTTGTTATTCAACGTGGGAGAACGATTTTTCAGCAGCAACGGGACTCGAGGCGCCGGGGTCCCGTGGACCCACGGGCGATCACGCATCCTCCGGGAATTCGAAAGATCACGAAGATTTCGGCGCGAGGACAAATGTGAAAAAGAATTTCTGCGCAACGACGACGACGACGTCAGTGAAATTTTCATCATCGTCGTCATCATTGTCGTCGTCGTCGTCGTTGTCGCTGTCGTTTTCGGGTGGAAAGAGAAATTCGAGGGAGGAAACGAAAATGTTGGCCTGCGTTTATCCCTCGGAGAACTTCAGGGCGAAAGTTCCTGTCTCGTTGACGAAGGTCCGCCATGGAAAGTCGGGGAATCGAAAAAAATCGAAGCTTCACGGTGCGAGGGACGGCAGCGCCACCGTGGCGCTTGCGAACAACTCAGGTGGGAGCTCGACTAACCGTAAAGTCGGCGAAGCGAGCGCCGGTGCTGCTACAAACGCGGCGAACAAATGCATCACTGCGGCGGTGAACAATGAGGTAAGGTCGCAGGTTTTTGTAAGCCAGGCAGAGGATCTTTTTTTGTAGTTCGCGCTATTTCTCTCTCAATGTCTCGCTCGCTCGCTGGCTCGGGAGTGTTTTTCACTCGCCGGCTTTGTTTCGAGCATGGAGCAACGCTTTTGTATTCGGCTTTTTGTCGAAGCACCAGCCACGGGACTCGGCAAAAGTGCTCGATACATTTTTTGTTTTCTAGCTCTCTTTTCATTCATAAGGCGAGCTTTTGACGCGTAGCGCGACGTTGCCCTAACCTCACAAACGTTTGAATTTGCGTAATCGAGAAGTTCGAGTAAATTCATATAATAAACAAAAAGAAAAGCGATTGAATGAAAATTGAGTTTAAAAACAATGTTATCAGTCGTCTTTTTTAACAGACCAATTTAGAGAAATTCTTATTTATAATTGCTCTCTAAAACAAAATACCACAACGAGTTGAAGAATTCTGTAATTAGCGACATCTCGCGCGACGATTTTACTCGCAATAAAGGGACAAAATTTCGATAACACGCTTCGCTCATAACAGACCTGGTTAGAAACGAGTCCACGAGGACCAGAGATCGACTATACTCTCTTTCTTTTTTTACATCCCTTTATCTTTTTTTAAGCGGATACCCACGGGTATAATCATTTAGAAAATCACCAGGGAGCGTGTCTGCTGGTTTCCCCTTTTCTTTTCCACAATATAAAAAAGGAATTACATATAACTATATATAAGCTTCATTTTTTATTTATTCCCGATACGCAGAATCTCCGGGGAGGTTCGAGGATTTATCGTCGGTCCGGGGACTGACTTTTCCGCGAGCTCCCCTCCGCGGCAGATTCACGTACTTTTTGCCCATCGCGTGTTCGCACTCCCCTCGGTCGTCGGCGATTTTTCCCATCTCCGAAAACTCCTGACGTATGGACTCGTCGTCAGGTTCTTTATAAACATTAGGAAACGTTAGTACGTACACCCTCTTCCGGGCCGAGCGTCCCGTTGACTAACATATCGGCAAATTATACCACGTCGTATATATCGCTGACACTCCACGAAATATAATCCGTCGAGGGGTTCGCGGCAAATCTCCCTCCACCCCTAAAAGGACTGTCCATCCAAGTGGTTTATTCCGGCTTTCGGACTATGTAACACCGGTGAATAATGGATTTTATTCTTCGTTTGAATAATCTTTATTCTAATAAAGCAAAATTCATTTACATACATTTTATTATACGGTCAAATAAATAAATTTATTTCATTAAGATAAATCTCGAATTGAATAAAATATCTTTTTAAAAAAATACAATTTAGATGAAATGAAAATTTTGCCATTACGATGATACTGGGACGGTGTCTATTGTGCAACTGTAGCTGCTCGGGGCTGTACCCATAGCCTCCTTCTAACTACTCCCACTCCACGAACTTCGTCACTCCAGCCACTCCATGGTTGCAATGACTCGCAGTACCTTCTCGTCAAACTTCCGAATTGCATATCCACCCAACTCTTCTGCATTATTTGTCTGAAAGATGTACACACACAATATGGATGGCGGGGGATGGTACACATGCGTCGTATAATATAAACGAAAACGTTGAGGCGCAATCAAGACTCGCAGACGGTAAAACTAATCAGGGATTCGTGCTACACCGAGGATGTATGGACCAATGCGAATGAGAGAGAGAAAACGATGGAAATGAGGAAGGGATCTCGTCGAGTAGAGAAGCAAGACGGCATTTACGGTACGTCGAATAAATTTCGCAACGGCCTCGGCAATCTCTCTACCCCCCGTCTCCATTTTCTCTCTCTCTCTCTTCAGTTCCCCCTCTCCCTTCGAGTCGGCAATGAACGTCACGAAGCGTTCTGGTACATGCTTTACGTAAGGAAATAGCCGAGATCTCTTCCCGCCTGTACTTCACTACTGCTGTTCGCCAAACGCTTTACTCACACACACGAATACAGGGTAATAGCAAAAGGTCTCCTCGTCTCTCTCCCTCCCTTTCTCTAGCTTATTGCCTATAGGATAAATTTCGTGAGCCCCCGTCTATCTAACGTCCGGAAACCCGACTGTTGTTGGTGTATGCGAGAGATCTCTTCGTGCTCTTCCGTCGTGCTGCGCTCAACCACCACGACTCAAGGAGGCTGAGGAGTGGGAGCGAGGGAGACGAAGAGAACGCGCGCAACCCTCTTCTTCTCAAGAATCCTTCTCTCACCGGCCGGCTCGTGCTGAAAGTCGACTCCAACTAATTTTCTTCCGAAATGTACTACCTCGGTCACATCAGACCTCCCTTATTTCCTTTCGCTCTCTCTCTCTCTCTCTTCGTTTTTCCTTCCCTCGGTGCATGTGCCTCGGTCGTATCTCGCCCCTTTCATTCTTTTCTCTCTCTCTCTCTCTCTCTCTCTCTCTCTCTCTCTCTCTCTCTCTCGTCTGCTTTCCATAGTTCCCTCGTTCTGTTCCACCTCGCTTGTGTATACGTATACGCGTATTGTGTACTTCTGACTCGAGAGGAAACTTCTTCCTCCGTCGCTTTTCTTCCGCTTTCCCATCATTCTCGTTTCGCCTCGAGCCCACCACGAACTTTTCAACCCTCTCTCTCTCTCTCTCTCTCTGTCACCCTCGTGTGCAATCTTCATGTCGCACTGCATCTTCAGACAAAATTCTATGAATACATGTATGAAAAAGTCTTTTGCAAGCTCTCTTCTCGTTTCCTTTGACGTTGATAAAATCTCCCCTGTATATAAATAACATTTATACACGTATACGGATATTTGGTTGGTATAATTGGCCGCGTTAACTTTGCGCTATTCATATCTCTACAACCCTTTGCGACGATACGTCACGAATATTTTCTCGCCAGGTAAATAAAACATTTTTTTTTCAATTTTGTTTTTTATGAAAAACCATGAACGCAAGTTGAAAAATATTTGAAAAGAAAAAAAAATAAATTCGATCGTCGTCTCGAGGATCGGTGGTCTCGTTACCGTTGTTTAACGAAGAAGTGTTTATTCGCCGAAAGTCGGCGAGTTAACGAAAAACTGAAAGGTAAATCTCGCCCCGATTCGCGACTCCTCGAGAAGTACTAATTTATTACCGACCACCGTGAAAAACTCGACGAGAACGGCAATTAATGTTTTTTGCCCCGGGAATGCTCGAAAACATTTAAAAAGAAATAAAAATAGCGATAGTCTCGATGAGAAAATTGTTTTGTTGCTATTATTTTTATTCTTCTTATTGTTGTTATTATTATTATTATGAAATTTTACATCGTTGACCAGGGCGAGTAATAACAACAACAACAATAATAATAATAATAATAATAATAATAATAATAATAATACCGATTGACTCCCGTTACTCCGTCGAGTTCACGAAAATACTACAAAGACGAGTAAAATATTCGTAAGAAACAAAAAGCGTCGAATTTGTCTCGTCTCTCTTATCGTCTTATTCCGCGCCAATTTTCGCGAATTCTCGCACCACGCCTTCTGTCCCCCTCTCTCTCTCAGATGTTCTTCCGGCACACAGTGACTCGCCCCATCCCCCTCCCTCCCATTCTTCTCCGTATCTCTCAACAGTTTCGCTTTCCCAACAATACGAGGAAAATTTTCGTAATTCTCTTGTAACACGTTTTGCAACGAAATCGTGAAAGGGACGTGAAATTCGTGGAGAAGATAGGAGGGGGGAGGGGGATGGGGCGTAGCTTGAAACAGCCTGACATTAATATTATTAAGGCCGGTGCCAGAAACAGAAATTCCCTGACGCCGGTCGAAACGTGACGTTTCGCTTATCGACACCTAGCCCCCCCCCCACCCCCCTCGTTCCCACCCCCTCCCAACTCCAGCCTCCTTCTGTCACTGATTGCACATGGCGATGTCAGCGCCTCTCGTGTTTCGCTCTCGAAACAGCCGTCAGAACGAAACCGCAAAGTCTGGATGACAAATTATAATTTTTTTTTCTCGCCCTCTCGTGACTCGTAATATTTTTTCTCCCCCTTCGTTGCTGTGTCGAGAAACGGTATGGAATTCGCGTCAACGTTGACGATAAGACGAACAAGAAGAAAAATACGAACGTCATTGAAAATCGTTAAAATACATTTTTTTATCGCCGTTGAAACCAGACGTTTTGAAATATTTTATTTTATTATCATCGTCATTGTCGATACGTTTGTTATCGATTAATTCGTAGCAACTGTAAAAATAGTGGGAGGAATAAAGTCGGTTTTATTCATTAAAAAAAAACGTTAATTCTTGCTGGAGGGAAATACAAATCGTTGAATATTTTGTTGTTTTGTTTTAATTAAATTCGTACAATCGCATAATTTTCACAAGTGCCGAGGAATTTTTCCCTCTGCGAAGAATGAAAAAAATTGCGCGATATTTTCGGAATATTTTACGTGCATTCCTCGAGAGGTTATTATCACTTCTTTCCTTTTTTTTCCTTTTTTTTTTTTTTTTTTTTCTACAAAGTTTTACACTCGCAAGTCCCTCTGTCCTACATTTTATGACGAGACGTAAGCGAGCCGAGGGGCATTAATAAGTCAGAGGGTCACGGGATGAGAAACATAAATCCCTGGATCTTCCCACCAACCCTCTCCTGTTCTCGTGCGGGCGAACGCGCAACTGTGTCAGATACACGAGGAACTTGCGATGCAAGGGTGTCACGTGACGCGTCGCTGATCCACTCAAAAGAGCCTTCCCCTCACTCCTACGCTCGGTCGCGCTCTCTCTCTCTCTCTCTCTCACTCCCTCACTCACCCCCGCGCGAAACGCGCTAGGGTGCGAACACAAACGCGTTTCCGATAATGTTCGCGACAGAATTAATTTCCTGCTTCCATTTGCGAAGCTTGGTTAACACGACGGTGAACACAAGTTGCCCGTCCTGATGAGGGACAGCTCGTGTGTGTCAGAGAAAGACAGTGAATAAGAGGACAAGGAAAAGCTTGCGAAACCCGGTCAAGATAACCCTCGCGAACGAATAGCTTTTGCCTCCGCTCGTCTTCCCGACAGTCGGACACGGGAGTAAGCTCTCCATCCCACCATTCCTCCGTAGCTCGACCCCCACCACTTGGTCGCTATTCTTCTTCACCCCCCGACCCTTACTCTACGTTCTCTCGACGTCTGCGTCAGCGAGCGTGCTACCGTGCTCTCCTACCCTTGTCTCTAGCAGTCTTGCCATTTCTGCATCTAGAATTGCCGCATGGACCAGAAACAGAGAGAGAGAGAGAGAGAGAGAGCCTTGAATGGAACGCATTTAACATTTGCACAAGAGCTTCGCTTCCGCTCCGCGCCCTTTATTCCCGGATATCTTTCGAGACCGTGGAAATCGACCGGGTGGAAAATCAAAGGACGCAGTTAGTTTCCTCTTCGAGATCGGACGAGGAACATTTTACCTCTACCAACGCCCTTCGCTCTCTCTCTCTCTCTCTCTCTTTCTCCCTCGACCCTGAATGCATGTTTCGCAAAACTGCTGATCTCGGTCAAATGCCGGGCGCGTAACGCGGGCCAAATATAAGAGGTCGAGGGAACAAACCTGCGGAATCAAAGTCTCGTAACTATATTTATTACGAATTATTATTTTCCTTATTTTCATTAAATTCAATCGTTGCAAATAAATATTGGACGTTGATCGTTATTCGCGCGACGATAATTGCGATTTAATTCGCAATCTATTGATTCAAATTTGATTTATCATCGAATATTAAATTACATTATATCAAGGACAAATTCGAGCGACCCTCGTTACCCCAACAATGCAAATACAGCCGACAAACATTTATCTATTTATTTTCAAATTACAGAAAATTTTTATTTATACCGATTGTTGTTGTTGTTTTTTTTTCTAAATTACAGCAAGTTACAAGCTTTTTTTTACCTTTAATCGTTCATCGTGAATACTCTCGTTGTTCATAAAATATTATTCATCCCGTAATTTAACGTTGAACACCGTAGAATTTTTCTTCCTCTCTCGTTGTACAGAGGATTTTCATCGTTTCCGCGGTCGAGGTCACGTCAGTTTTGCATTCGGTGCTCTCCATCTCCATTCTCCTTCATCCACGTTCTTTCGTCCTCTCTAACAACCCGATGGCCAATTTTCCACGGAGTTCATGCCCTCTTGGTTCACAGGGTAACGAACTATATATATATATATACCCCCCCCCCCCCCCATATATATATATATATGCACATAATTCGTTGGTTATATATATAGCGAGCATACTTTGTCAAGAAGAGGATTGTACGACCGGAAGAATGATTCTCAAAGCGTCGAGGATTTCCACTCTCTCTCTCTCTCCCCCCCTCAAGAGAGAGCAAAGTTTGAATACGACGCAGGAAGCGGAAAAATTTATATATATCCAGCAGGTGGTTGCGCGAGAAGCTTTGAGAGACGAATCGGAGGTTGGCAACCTCTGAACCGGATTATTCCTCGAGTCGGGCACACAGGACGCGATGTAAAAAAAAGACAGACAAAAAACGACGTTCGGTGGTGAAGAGGGGGCTCGCCTCAAGCCGATAACGCGATTTCGTCTCGGGTATTTTTATTTCTCTCGAGCTTTTCGCTCTCTGTTTCTTTTTTTTTCGCAAATTTATTTTTTCCGTGCTTTTTTTTTCTAATGGACATACATGGAAATTTGGCGTCGACTGTAAACTACGAGTTCTCGGAGTGCTGGAACACGTCTCGTCAAGATTTGGTTTTCTTAATAGTGTCTCGTAATTTTTATCAGCTTGATTTGTATACTCAACCAAGGCAATGGATAACGAAAATTTATTCATTCGGCTGGGAGGACGAGCGGAAGGAGTATCGGTTTGAAATTCGTGAAAAATTTTGTTTTATCGAAAATTCGGGGATATTTAACGAAGATTCGTGAAAATTTATCGAAGATTCGTGGAAATTTATCGAAAATTCGGGGAAATTTATCAAAAATTTGGAGACATTTATCGAAAATCCGGGGTTAATAGTCGATTGTATTTATTTGTTCGTTAATGTCATTTGTGTAATTGTTAATTAACGGTTTCAAATTTATTTAAACCGACTCGTTCGTCGATTTATTTCTATCCATGGGACAGAAATTTTAAAAGAACATTTTTTTCTTATCAATTGTATGATTTTTCTTTCTATTACATTTTCCATATAATTTTGATTCAACAAAACAATTTCGATTAAACAAAAATTACTCCATTTTATTAATTTTAATTAATTTTATCATTTTATTTCGATAAATATTCGTGTACGAACAAATTATTTCAAAAACGAACGAATATTTATCCAGATAAAATAGATTTAATCCTTATCCAATTTGCAAACTCCAATAAACTTCGACTCGATCCGAATTCCGCCAATTTCGCTATACAATGAAAATAAACATAAGTAATAAAAAAAATGACAAAATAAAAATATTCCGTCCCAGCGTGAACTTCGGTCGCCCAGCGAGCGATGATAAAGCGTGCCAAGCTATCAACACCAACGATTATTTTTATATCCTCGAGAAAGATCCCATTGTCGTCGTGCGTTCCCCAGAGTCTTAAGGACGAGCAAACATCGTACAATTTCTTACTCGTCCGTCGGCAATACCGAAACGTTGTCCGAGCTCCGTAACAAAACTGTCCTTCGTGCGTTGTCCAAGAAAAGTGCAATTTCGCACGAAAGAGAACGAGAGAACGAAACGAGTGTCAGAACCGGAAATGGAAGATACCGCGAAGTATAGAAGAAAAACAATCTTACCCGATCGTTCGAGCGAGAATGAAAAAATAGTTTGAGAAAGGACGAAAAAAAAACGGAAAAAAGACACCAAAAGATGAAAAAAAGGGGGGGGGATGTCAGGATCGTGGTGAAGAGACGAAACCGAACGACGAAGCAAACCTCGATATATAAAGGTGAAAAGCAAAGCGAAGCGGAAACACCGGATGGCAATAGTTTCGTGAGAGCTCCCTCTCTCTCTCTCTCTCTCTTCATCCCCCCACCCCCTTCTCTCTTTATACGCGTTGAATGGTCCGATGCTCGCGCCTCTGCCTCGACCTCCGCGAAAGCGCACTCGCGTTATTGGATTCAGTGTCCTGTTTCTCTTCACTATCTCTCCTTCTCTCTCTCTCTCTCTCTCTCTCGTTCTCTCTCTTTCCTGCAGATCTACATTGTATATACCTGGATGCTTGTGCTCACTCGCTGTATCCTGGACGAAATAGATTCCATTGCGCCGCAGTTGCAGGAACGACCGAGCGGACCATGAGTGAGGAGAGTAGCGAGTGAGAGAGAGAAAGAGGGAGGGAGAGAGCCATTCGCTAGCTTTGTCAGCAGACTACTCTGATAGAGGTGGTTCGTTTTTATCAGCCACCCTTTCTCCGTATACGAGGGTCAGATGCGCGCGTTTCGATGCACCCTCTTGCAACAGCACGCGGGCGCATCTTTGCGGTCGTAAATGTTGAATACGAGTTTTTGGGGCGAAAAGAAAAAGAAACAAATGAACGAATCGTTACACCGGTCTATGGCATCGCGGATAGCCCGGAGCGTGCGGAGAATAAAGAGAAACGACTGTGCACGCTGCATCCTCTTATCTCGGAAATAAAACTCCACTTCGTCTCTGAAATTGTAAAAACAATTTTCCGGGCTTTGACAAATTTTGTTTATATTTCAAAATTATAAATGTCCCGTTTCTATCATTCGTATGGTTTTAAACATCGTAGGCTCTAGGAAAATAAACGTATAACTTTGATATTCGTATTTCTCTTGACGAAAATTGAAAATATTTTCAATTTTTTATGATTTTAGACTTTTTTTTTTATAGATTATTTGATAATTTCGTTATACGAAAGAGTCTAACGTGATCGTAATCTAAATTTGAATCGTAAATTGAGAAAAACCAACAATTTTAATAATTCTAAAATTTGGAAAAAATTGTATTTTTCAAAAATTCTCAAAAACATTATATTCTCCATATTTCGAAAATCGTTCTATCGTTCCAACGTTCTTACATTTCCCGACGTATAAAAATTCGTATTTTACCAAAAAATAAAAACAGTCACCCATTCAAATATTTACCAAACAATTTTTTTAAAAATTCAATATCCCTATACCACGTTAAAAATACAAAATATCGTTTACCTCCCTAAAATAAGACATTCTCGATCCCCCGAACACGATTTTATCCTGTCGGTTGGCTGTTTCTTTTTTTTTTTTAATATATAAATTTCATTTTTCAAAACCACCGTCGTCGCCCCCTTTGTATCGTCGAACCGTGTTATACGAAACCCATCGACAAAAGGTCCTCGGCGTCAGCTACATAATGTAATAATGGATGAGCGAACGACAGTTCGCTGTCGTGGGGATCAACAATGTGTACTTTATGAGCGTAACTTATCAAAGGTATATATCGGCCTTGAGTGGCGAGCTCGCTCTTCAAACTCTGGCGCACCCCTCGGGCTCACTCTCTCTCTCTCTCCTCTCTTTATCAGCGGGAGAAATCGTTCTTCTTCCCGGCAACCCTCCTCTCGCTCTCTCTCGTTCTCTCCTGCGCGTACTCGACGATAATGCCCCGCCTATTAATTTCCGTCGAACGATACGCACGCGCTTAATTACTCCTGGAAATAACGATACGGGCTATTACCCAGGAGCTACGTCGCTCGAACTACGTGCTCCCTCGTTGTACACGATATATATATATATATATATATATATGTATATAATCGCGTGTACAAATATATATTTCATTTGTCAATGAAGCGGGTACGAGCTTACCTCGCTTACGTTACAGAACGTTCTTCCAAGCTGCATATATTGCAATAACAATCACATCACGTTTGACTCATCCCGATCGTAATTTCAAAGTCAAATTTTTATTTTTGAACTAAAAAAGCTAGTAGAAAAGAATATTTGACAAAGTAGTTAAAAATAATTTTTCAACAATTTAATTGCTCGCGGTAATAAATCGTCGTCATAGAAATGCAATTTCGATACCCCACGAGAAATTCCGTTGGAATAAAAAAAAACCAAGAAAACAAAAAAGAGTACCTAAGTAATAATTCTTCGAAAATTTAATTACGGGCTATAACGACGATAATTGAATAATTGAAAATAATCATTGGAAATGATCGTCGAACGTTCGAAGTGAGACCGGTAAACACGACTTTCGTCCCAATTATTCGTAATTATTTCCCCGTAAAAACATGTCGAATGGCATTATTTTTTCTCGAACGTTTCAATGGTCCCACCAACGAGATGCCCTTGTGTCGGTGAAATGAAAAAAAAACACACACACACACTCAAAAAAAAGAAACAAAAAAAAGAAACAAAGAAACACCAAGCGAGGTCTCACGTGTTAATTACGAGGCGTATGTATATATTATATAGAAAGATACATGTGTCTAATGTATAATAATATATAATACCTTGCGATTGGCTTCGGAATGCCGAAGGGTCGTCCCTTCGCTCGCATGCACGACGTTTTGTGTCCGACGCGACGCCCAATGGTGCCGTTTCTCCCCGACCTTCAACGAAACAAACTCATTACGAGGTCATCACGCGAGAAAGGGGCAGAAAAAACGAATGAAAGAAAGAAAGAAAGAGAAAAAAAATAGAAAAAATAAAGGGCGAGAGAGCGAGAGAGGGCTTTTATTTCGTGCTGACGAGGCGCGTGTGGCCGTTGAGCCTCGCGTAGTCACGCACTTCTCCTCCGGCTTATTATTATTATTATTATTATTATTATTATTATATTATTATTGTTATATATATATATATATATTGTTCTTAATTTGTTTTATTCTTTTTTCTCCTCGTCGACCTGCCACCTCTTTCGGACTTCATGCTGCGTGCGTTACTTTGATAAAGGGGCTGGTTTTAGCTTTGGCGAAAATCCTGCGGCTAACTCATCCCTCTCTCTCTCTCTCTCTCTTTCTCTCTGTCTTTCTCGCGGTACGAAAAGCCATGTTCAACTCTCACGATGGTACCTTGAGAACTAATTAAAATTTAAATCGTCATTCATTACCCCGAGTTCATTCGAGCCTGTGCACGTCCGGGGCTAACCGCAAAGTCAATTTATCACCGCAAAACGCTCTCCTCCCCTCTCTCCCTCTCCATCTCTCTCTATCTCTCTCTCTCTGTCTTTGTCTCTCTGTCCCGGTGGATAATATGTACGTTTTGCTGCGGCCACCCCTTTCGCACTCCCTCGAGAAGCAACCCCGTCGTGGGTCGAGGGGGGTGCGCACGGTTTGATACACGCGCCGTAGCCTTTATACGGTCATTCACAATTCATCGATGTCGCGTAATACGCACCGGTGTGCATTCCGAAAATTCTTCACTATTTTGATCGATTACTCAATAATCGAACGATTATAAAATCGCTCCTATTTAAAAATAATAAATATTAAAAAAAAAATCTTTATCGCGCATTTTTTTAAACGTAATCCCATCGCAGTGTAATTACGTTTTACATCGAAATTACGTAAAAAGTGTATTTACTTTTTTATCAATAAACGCAAATAAAAATTATACAAATAATTTAAATTTTTAAAAAATCATCGTTTTATTCAAATTTCAGCAAAACATTTTTGTCGACAGTAACCTTATATTTTTCTTAATAATTAATATTCAACGACTACTTTTTTTTCGATTATCATAATCATTTCGTTTTTTTCCCCTAAATTCCAACTAGAAGATATTTGCAGTGAATTAAAAAAATTTGTCTTTATCATTTCGTCCGATTATTTTTCGACGAGCATTTTGAATCAACCTGTACAACACCTTCTCGAAATCTCTCGTAACGCGGAAGCAGCTGGAATCGCCTTTAAAGGGCGCTGCGACGCGAGACAAGCCGGGAGAATATCCTTCCTCCTCGTAGTTTCCACGCCGTTCTGCCTTCCACCACCAAAACTGCGATGCGGAAGGAAGGAAGGGGTGAAAGGGGGGGGGGATGCTTTAATGGATCGCTCAAACTTTCTCTCTTAATTCATGCGAACCACGCGTCCGTTCGAAACACACGCCGGCGTTGCATCGCAATTTGCACTAATTGTCTCTCTCCCGCATTCATCGAAAGGCATCTCGTCCTTCTCCATCTCGTCCAGTACAAACACACAGCAATTACATTCGTTCTCCATACAAAATTATCCGAAACAACGATCGCCTTACAAATTGACGCAAATTAAAATTCTCCAACAAATTATTTAGCTCCGATCGAACAAACAAACGAAATAATTTGCAATAAATAAGAATATTTCTAAATTATTTCTAATTTAATCGAGTGAAAAAAAAAATGAAAAAAATTCGTCAAAAATTTAATTAAACGCGATTCTTTACCCCCGGAGATAAGTTTCACATTGTTATTTTCATTCTATGCAAATACGCGACGTCCCGTGTGTTGTTGCAGCGAAAACTAATTTTACGAGTGTCTTATCAGCTTGTAAACACGATATACCCAAGTAAAAGCCAGGTTACTCGTCTTCGCCGGGATGTGAAATGAAGTTAATCAAAATTTGAATACTTAATATTCCAGTCGTCTCGTACGACTCTCAAAAAGGTTCTGATACACCCACGACCCTATATTTATATATACATATACAACTATATATCCATATACACGTGGTAAGAGAAAGAGAGAGCGAGAAAATACGAAAATTCGTATAAGCAACGAGAATTACACGAGTTTCGCGAGAACGCGCGTGTCAACGGCGTTGACGTCGACACGACGAACGGAGAAACAGAGGCGTCTGTGAGCGAAATAGTTAGATTTATTCCCAGACCACGTTTTACAAGCCTGTCCCCCCGCGCTTCTCTGTAACGCTCGCGCCTGTTGTTCTTTGTCAGACTCCGCTCGTGCGTGGACCACCGAGATGTCTGACGCGTCTTCTATTCGTCTCGCCGCAAAGTAGATAAAAAGGCACAATGTTATAATAATACGTGTACGAATATCTATTATCGTTACGTGTGATACGCGACGATGAAATTCTTGTCTCGCATTTCGCTACCAAGAAGAAGAACTGGGGGGGGGGGGGGGGGGGTTGTTCGAGGAGGCGAAAAGAAATTGAGACGTTCGAGATAAGAGATTAAAAAGAGAGCGAGGGAGAGAGATAAAAAAAATTTGGAGCAGAGCCAAATTTCTGACGATAAGCCACCGGACCGAATATTTTTTCTACCCCCCGCACCCTCATCCGGTAGGTCTTTCCTACTCATTTTCTCACTCGACGTCTCACGACTCTTTTCAGGTTTTCACTCTTTTCGTGTCCCGTCTCATTTTCGATATTAGGTATCTCTTATCCGTCGTGGGAGTGAAAACGGAAAAGGAGGGGAAAAAAAGAATTTTCTTTTTTTTTCTTTCTTTTTATTACGTTTCTACATTTCTCGCGAAGAGCCAGATATCAAAAGTTATACTGGCGCGGGGGGGGGGGGAGCCTCGTCGCAAGTACGGAAATGGTATACCTTCGTAGCTTAGATGTAACGGAACCCAAAGAGACGAGTTTCGATAATCCTGCCTTACCCTTACCTAACCCCCTCCCCCTCCCCCTCCCCTCTACCGCCCTCTTCTCGCAGCCGACTCACGTATTTCGGCTCTTCGTAAATTCCGTTCGACTGCCGCAAAGCTCCTAATACATATATATATATATAAGGAGTTACATAGACACACATATATATATATAATATATAGGTTTAGAAACCTGACAAGGCCAGAAAATATATGCAATGTATCGGTTCCAACCAGAGACCGGAATTTCTCTCGACGTATTAAGCCACGAAATATCCTGGCTGGCTTATATCCATCATTGGAGAAAATCCTTCTCCGTACTTGTATGGCGAATGCGTCTCTTACACGTACTTACTGGTTTATTTTCAAAAAAATATATGCGTTGGGACTCACCCACGTAGACAATTTTGACACCGAGTTCGATTTTTTTGCATTGAAAAAAGAAAAAAGAATTAATTAACAAAAATTGTAATTATTCTTTCTACTAATCATTTTTTCTCATTATCGTTAATGTATTGTTTTTATTAAATTTTGCGTCGTTGACTAGAATTATCTTTTTATTTTGTGTGTTTTTATTTTAATTTGCTTATACTTGTTTTTAATTATCGTAAATTAATCGAGATATCCTTGTTTGTGATTTTTGCAGTTACCAGTGGGCGGGGGTGGTGCCGTGCTGGTGCTCAGTGAACTCGAGAGCATGGCAGCGCGGCAACAGCGGGAAATAGCCCAGCAAAGGCGTCTCCTGGAGCAACGGGAAGCCCGCCTCGCCGTGCTTCGGGGTACACAGGTGAGTCTTTTCGAGTATCAAATTCACCCTCCCCATATCTCGTTATTACAATATTCACGATAGGTAGATTTTCACACCGTCGTAACAACGAACGACCATTTTTTGCCCCAACATAAAAAATCCTACTCAAAAATCCTCGACAGAAAAAAATTAATAAATCAAAACAGAAAATTTACACGTTTGACAAAAAAAAAGTTTAGACCGAAAAATGAGCGCACTGTTTACGCAAATATTTCTATATAAAATGAAATGAAAAAAAAACGAAACATTCTTTTTTCATTCCAATAAATTTATTTTATTTGTCGACCGGACGCTCTCGACGACTTCAATAAAATCCGTTTTATTCCGATCCATCGATTACAGCCGTTAATCCACTCGATATTGCATTTTCCATATCGTTCGCCCGTCCGACGGAGATTTTCGCAATAAACCGTTTTACTACCCCTACGAAGATAAAAAATAAAAAAAATAAAATAAAACAAAAAAAACTCCGTGGTTTCGAGTTATCTCACGAAAAAAAAGGTACCAAGGGTAAATCCGAGAACGAGACGGTAGTTGAACAACGTGTATGTGTGTCTACGAAGATCTTGGGGGAAGGAAATTGTGTTCTCGCCCGAACTAAAAATCACCCTCTCTCTCTTCTTTGAAATTTCTTTTCTTCCATCGAGAATTCTTTATATATATATATATATATATATATATTTGTTCTCTCGAACGAAGAAAACCTGTGTCTCTTTCTCAAAGTCCGTGGCGCATGGTTTACTCGCCTCTAGTATCGAGGATTGCGATAGATACCAAAACGTCGAGTTTACTACCGGCGATCGCGAGGGATTTTCTCGTCCGAGAGCGCACCCGATCGGTATAGCTGTTGGAAATATCCCTCGCGATAGTGCAATTCTCGTGTCCGGCTCCGTTTCTTCGCCTCGGAATAGAAGGGGGAAGGAGGAACACGAGTACCTCGATGGTACATCCGGTGAACCGGACGCGCCGTCACAGAGCCGGAAAAACGATAATAAAAATCCTGTCTCTTTTCCTCCATGTATACCTACCCACACACACACACACACACACACACACACACACACACACACACACACACACACACACACATATATATATATTTGCACGAAACGCTAGGAGAGCAACGCTATAAAACAGGAGCCGAGGACACACCCTGCCTATATATAGCTCTACTATACGCCCAAAAGAAGAAAGACGACGTATAAAATAACTCAAAAAGCTCAACCAACCCCCTGAACACGAACACGATTCATCGTCGATTTTTCTCCCCAATATTTACAACACTTTTTATTACCACGACTTTACATTTATTCTCTCAATATTTATTTCATCGTTTTCATCGATTTTTTTTTTCGTTTTTATTATTTCTTACTTTCTTTAGTTTTTTTTTTATATTTTCTCGCTCGCGCGTTCTCTCGTGTCCCGGACGCATGGCAAACGTAATATATGTATACATCGTGGAGAGAAAGAGCGAAGAGTTGAAATAAAAAAAATAGAAAAAGGAAAAGAAAAATGAGAGTGTACGAACTCGACCCAGTTTGCAGTTTCTATTACGACAATGGGTCATTAGTCGAGTGGGCGATTATCGCGTCTCGTTACGTGCGCTACATACATATATGTATTATTACTGTATAAGCTATATAGATGCCTGAAACTTATTAGTATAACTATATACCTATATACGCTATAAGCGATTTTATATATATATATATATATATATATGTATATGTATATGTATATGTATATGTATATGTATATATATGTATATGTATATGTATATATATATGTATATATATATCGTTTAAAACGTCTGTGTATCCTGTAGAGACTAATATCATGCATGTAATACCATAACACGAGTTCAGACACGTGTATTATAATACGCGTGTCTTGTATGTATTTCTACCGTGGTTGGGTGAATGTGCGTTTACTTGGATAGCCCCACTGTGTAACGCACAGTGGTCCCGGTCTCTACGCGCAACAAGGGAATATTATAAGCTCGCTAGAATTCACGCGCTCTCAAGGTACCTTAATGTATGGCCGTGTATATATGTATATGCATATAAGTTGTCTGTACGCGGTGGGTCGACTATAGTCTTTGCTACGGAATCCGCTCCTGGCGCTTTACCCGCCCCCCCCCCCCTCCCCTCTCTCTCTGTCCCTCTTTTTCTCTGCTTCTCTCGCTCCCTTGTTCGTATACATATAGCCATTCCAGTCGAGCAGTTTCGTAACTTAAAACAGGCAAAAAATTTACGTTTACCAGTCCGAGCTTCTTTCACGCTTTTGGCAATAAAATTGGGTTACAGGCGTGGGCAAAAAATGTGTTTTAAATCGGTAGTAACAAGATTTTTTTTTTTTTTTTTTTTTTTTTTTGTAAATTTGTTTATCTTTCTATCGAACAAATTTCTTTTTTATAACTATGTTTTGGACGCTTCGTGATAACGTAGGGGAATATAAAAAATGTAATTAAAGCGTTATTGATAATTGAATTCTTGGCCTAGTATTTTTATTCAATTTTACATTTTCGGATTTAATTTTGGTTTTGTTTTGTTTTTGTTTTTTGCGAAACGCGTCGAACTCGTATTTACGTAAATACAGAAAGTTCAATTAAATCGTTATTAGCGATGAAATTTCTTCGTTAATATTTTTTATTAAAATTACTATTTTATTTTTATTCTTTTTCTTACACGTATACATATATATATATAAATGTATCTTTTTTTTATATGAAACTCGCGTACACGTGCGCACGCTTTGTACACTCGTTTCATAATTTTCCCCTCGATCATCGTTATCGCGGTCATATCCGAGAAAGCTCTTAACCGTGAAATATATATGTATAGAAGTTGAAGAATATGCCACCCCGTCTTCGCGAACGACGTCCACCCTCCCCCAAAGACCTTATCTCCGGATACTTAACCCTTGATAAGTACATTGCGCTCGTTTGCTCTTCTCTACCGTTTCTCAACCGACGAGACGTATATTATGTACCAACGTACCAAGGTTATGTGTATCGTACATAATGCGGTAGTACGTGAACATAATGCACGCGAGGAGTGATTACGGCACGCACGTTATCTTCTTTTTGAATAATTTTGACCCTTTCTAATTATCTTGTAATTAATTTTTTTTTTCTTGTTTATTTTTATTTTTTTCATCATCATCAGCTCTTAAATTATCGTAATGATAAGAAGCGAGCTACTAGCGCGCGTTAAATATTTCTATCGGTAATTAGAATCTCGACTTCACTTTTCATCTCTTAACGGAAATCTTCTCTCTCTCTCTTCTTCTTCTCTCTGTCTTTCTCTTCTTCTCTCTTTCCCTCTGTCCTCGTCTCTTTCGCTCGCGGTAACTTTAACTGTAGTTCTCCATTTTCCGTTACAAACCACACAACGTAACAATGTAATACGCATTTAAGCGGAAGATAGCGAGAGAGAGAAAGAAAGAGGGAGAGTTGAGCGAGTTTCCAGTTTCTCCGGATATCTCGTACTATAACAATATTATTTTACGACTTTCAACGGAGCTCACGGTTCTGAATTCCGCCGGCTTGAATTCTTTTGGATTCAAATTTCGTGGATAGACGCTCTTGCTTCTACGCATCCTTAATCATTTCCCCCCTCTCTCTCTCTCTCTTTCTCTCTCGGTCTTCAACTCACATATCGGATTTCTCGTCTCCCTCGACCTTGGAAAAAGCTTAATTCCGTCGCGGGACAAAATTCTTCATCAAATTAACTCCATCATCGAATAAATAATTCTCCATTATTATATTTTCATCAATTATAATAAAAACGATAATTTTTATCATAAATGAAAGTTAAAATTTTACCTACGTTATTAAAATTACGGTTAATTATTTTCACCGAGACGCGATTAAGTCGACGATATATTCGGTAAACAGGAAGAATTTTTATTAAAATTACAAATAAAAATGATCGGTTCGTCGAAATCGCCTCCGGCAAAAAATCTACGATCGCGTTCTGGAAAATAGTGCACCTCGTCTTTCGTCGAACTTCCGGGTTCTCGCGACGTTATTGATGGTTTTCTCACGAATATCTTTTATGATATTCTTTCGTATTATATATATATATATCCGACGCTATAATAATAATTCGAGTGCTGTTTATCGATGGATATCGATCCGTCACGATATGCTATATCGGACGCGTACTTGTACGTCTGCTTTTCTATCCGATCACCTCTATATACGTACCTATACGTGTGTATTATGGATCTATTCCGCGTAGTTTCTCGTCTATATTTTCCATTTGGAATCGGCAGCTCGAGTGACGACAGCTTTCTCTCTCTCTCTCTCTCTCTCTCGCTCTATGTCATTCGTTCGTTCGCTTGGTATCTCTTTCTAAAGAAATCCCTTCTCGATCGGTATACGATGCGAAATCGGGATAATACCATAAGGTATATCATATACGTGCGTTGGTGAGGAGCAGCGCCGAGTGGGTCTTCGTAATCCCTTCGCGACTTCGCATCGGGGATACGGGGACTACGGTCGTCTAGAGACGGTCTCAGGTCGATACCCTCTGTGGGATATCCCACCAAGTGTTCAGAAAGAGAGAGAGAGAGAGAGAGAAAGAAGGAGAGGGAATATGCTATTTCCGTTCGCAATTTTTCTACCTTTCCTTCCTCAACGCGAAATGAAAAAAGTCGAGTACGAATCGATGAAGCGCGTCTTATTCGAAGGAAATAATTTGTTTGTACGGAAAAATGCTTATTTTGAAATTGTATTTTAGGGAATTATAACAAAGGATATTAAATTTATCGAGTCTTTTTTTGTGATAAAATGCATGGTTTTTAATCTTCTTGAATTGTGTATTTCTTTTTTCTCAGGAACCGGCACAGCAGGATAGACTTGCGAGGCTAAGGCATCGGCTAGATCAACAACAGAGCAAACTCAATCGTTTGCGATTGTTGAGATCGCAGACCGATCAGTCGAGGGCCAACAATGCCACCCTGAGTAAGTAATAAATGTATATATATATATAATGTAAGTTATATAATTAAACTGGGGTTAGGAGACACGTGCGGGCGGCGATACGGGCGAGCTGGTGCACCCAAGTCCTTGTATTATATCTCTCCCTTAGATTTCCGGCACTTGACGTAGTGAATGGGTCAATATTTTTCTTTACCCAAACTAACGTTGTAGCACGATCAGGAGATCGGAAATTTTCCGTAGAACACGAATATCACATTTGTTTTTTCGAATTAAAAAAATTAACCAGTCAAAAGTTGAAAAATCGGCGAATTTTCACGATTTTTCCACTTTTTAACGGGATATTGTTGAAAAACAGGAAAAATAATACTATATTCTTATTGTACGGGAAATTTCCGATCTCGTGACTACCCTGTCGAGTTAGTTTGGGTGAAATCAAAATTTTCACCTCTTGACCCTACGAAAGCCTCGAGTCCTCTAGGGACTTCTGGTACCTACTTACAGTTTATCAACTGGGTCCAAATGAGCTTTTACCTAAACTAACTTCGTAAGTTATTTACAAATTTGTAAATTCCCCGTATAACACGAATACACTATTCGCCTTAAAATTTAAAAAAACTTCGTTTTCAAACAAAAAATGTACGTTTTTGTTAATTCTTTGCTTAAAATGAAACAAGATCGAGCGTATCTGACACCTCAACACCAACCCCGTATCATCGGAGAGTGCCGACAAATTTGGACCAAAACGTTTTCAGACGCGACAAGAACTTCAGCGAAGTACGGAATAATTTTGAAAACGAGAGGTCGTGTCGTAAAAGCCACGCGGGACGTACGACGGGGTTGCGGTCTCATTTTTATCAATTAAACAGAAGCTATTCGTATTAGGTCCAATTAAACGTAATTGCTTCTGTCGCACCCAGCAACGGCCGTGCGCTTTTCGAGACGCTGACGCAGCAGTCCCATTGATCTCACTTTGACACTTCCGGAAATACGATATCCCATCGTCTACCACCGTCGACGAACTTCTATACACGCGAATCTTCACCGATAAGATCCAATATACATACACACAATGAGATTTTAGATACGACGTATCCAACTTCCATCGGAGTAAGATATAAGAGAAAAATAGAAAAAAAGGAAACGTATCGCGCGACGAAAGTTGAACGGAAGGAAAAAGCTACTGCGTGGTACTTTCCCTCCTTCGGATCTTGTTGCATTCGCCCGAGATTCGATACGATATCGCTTCGCCGAGAGACGCTGGAAAAACGAATTTATCGAGAGGTTTGCATTCCATTGCGGAGGATTGCATCGACGATATCGATAAGTGTCTCTCTTGTTCGAGAATTTCTTTCTTTCGTTTTTTTCATCTCTTTTTCATCTCTAACCCACTGCCTTACTTTTTCTCCTCGCGAGATAAATTTTCTCTCTCCTTCTCTCTCCCTCGAATTTTGAAACTTGCAAAGTTCACTTTTCACCCAACTTTTCGAAATATTCAAAACTTCTGAAAAATTCGATCGTTCAAAATTTTCGCAAAATTGTAAGTAAACGAAAATTTAACTTTTCCCTTGTGTTTGCATTCTCCCACCGTAGACACCATAACTACTGGCAACGGCAATCAAATATATCAGCTTCGATGTTGTCCGTTGTAATCGCGTTACTACCAAGCGCAGCGTCTCGTCCTTATCGCGTTGCTCCAAGCCTCGGGATCGAGAATCGATACCTCAAATCATACCCAAGCTTATTCGTACGTAGAGTCACGGCCAAGTCCTGATTGCCGATTGGATCGTCCCCGGCAAATATTTGCCGAAGCTTTAACGGACCAGCAGGACGACGAATCCTCGAAGAAGATCGGAAATAAAGAAAGAAAGACAGAGAGACAGAGAGAGGAACACATATATACATATATATCTATATATTTGACGAAAATGTCGAGATCACAGTGAAAACTCGATGTTTGAACTTCTGTTAGAGAATCGGACCAGTCGATGGTACAGAATAGTTATACGTTCGCCATATGCGACTGAGACTGCAGAGTCCTCGGTGTAAAGTGGATGACCGAGGATAGAGAGTTAGTGCCGAGAATTGAGACGAGCCAGAATACTCGCCAGAAATAATGGTCGTGATAAAGAACGAGAGAGGAAGAGAGAGGAATACCTACGCTAACAAGAGATGATGCTGTGGAATCGAGACTGATGCGACATATACAGTATATATATACACATTGAACAGAGGATTGTAGAGGATTGAGGAAATCTAAGAGACCGGAATGAATCTACATGTCCAATATCCAAAAGCTGGTTGTATGTTCAGTGATTTATATATATGTATGTATGTATATTATATATGTACACGTTACTCACTATACGTACAGAAATTTGCGTTATAGGGCAATTGAGATCCCGAGCGTATCGCGAGAACGCGGATGAGATTGTCGGAGGGACCCTATCGAGCAAAAGGGAGTAGGAGCGTCTCCAACGCCTTGTTTCTGGGAAATCGTGAGTGAGAGAGAGAAGGAGGACTAGTAAGGGGTGAGGTTTATATGCATATGCGAGTGGGAAACGGGAGGAATAGGGGAATCTGCTTATTAGGCCCTATGCAAATTCTATTCGACGTCCCAGATGTTCGCCCGGGCGTATGCACACGGCGTGTATACATGGCGACGAGCTTTATGACGATGAAGACCGAGAGATGGATGCGGCAGGAGGAGGGAGGAGGCCAATGATAGTTGTAATTAGCTCGCGATGTTTCGTTGCGTGTTGCTAGTTGGTTCTTGTTACGGGACGCCCCGTGTGAATATCGAAGATATCGTGTGACGATGAGGGGAAAAGGGCGGGGGGGGGGGGGGGAATATGTTGTTTAATGGTTTCGATGAACGGCAGAGTGAGATCGTAAATTGTTATATCGCGTGAGATGGGATCGTAACGAAAACGTGAAAGGTATCGACACCCCGTGTGTCCACGACAGGTGTCGAAGGGGTGTGAGAAAAACCGATTGCATTTTTTTTCTTCATATTTTTAGAATCGACGGCTTTGTGCGACAGTGCGTTATTGACACGTGTCGATAGTCTCGATGACCGACTGATTGGCTTTGATATTTTTATGTAGGGATGTCGCGCGGGTATCTTATATTACCGATACTTTATCGACAGTATCGATCTACGTTATTGACGTACCTATGTACCGATATATCATCGATAAATCGGTCTGTATTATCGAGAGATTGCTGACATTTTAATCCGTATTATCGACCCAGTCGATCTGCATTATCGATATTTTATCGACTGATCGATCTACGTTATCGATAATTTGCCGATAGATCGATCGGTATTATCGACTTTTCGTCGACGTTATCGATAATTTTTCGACACTTTGTCAAAAGTAACGACACATTTCCGACCCTCTAAACGAGACAATATCTTCCCCTCGAAATTCCAATTCCGTCGTCGCCATCTCGTCTCACCGTCGAAGATCGACCCGCAACGACATCGTTTCTCTCAACCCAACAAAAGCTTCTTACCTACATAACCCACTGCGTAAATAAAAATTCCTTCTTCTTCAAACCTGTAACCTTTTCCTCGGATATTTCGCAATGAAATTATTCCTCCTAAAACGTAATATCTTACCGACAATGCGCCATGTAGATACACGTAGCCGTAACGTACCGGAAGTCACGTTGAATCTTTTTCTCACCGACGTTATATATCACCCTCGAGTACGTACTCGAAATGATATAAACGGCGCGAGGGGTCGTGCGAAATGGACTTTTGCGCGAGCAAAAATTGTGCGTACTCGAGGAAACATAAGTGGCAAAAAACGGTCGAAAGGAGAAAAGCCCAGGGACAAAAAGATCTTCGTGATATTCAAAGGGATGTTGAGGAGTGGGGTGGGGGAGAACGGAGAGAAATGTGTAACGGGGGAGATTGAGTGAACGAGGGAAAATTATCCGGGGAAAATGGGCACTCGTGAAATCGAGGCCCGTTACACGCCACCGCACAACTACGCGAGTGCCTCGACTCAGCTTCTCTCGCTTCTCCAATTTTTTTCCACCTTTCTGCCTACACGATCGTGTAAAATGTAGTTACGACCCCTACCTCGTACCTTTATCCACCACTCTCGGACTTCACCGTCCCATATTCTCTTCCGTTACAAATCCTCGTCGCTATATATCTTTTCTTCATCTTCCTTCGTCCTTTTCTTGGTTTTGTTTTTTATTGTTTTTTTTTCAATGGAGAGCGAGGTATCGTTTTTTTTCATTTATTTTTGCAATTTTTTTCAGCTCGTTGCGCATTTTACCTTTTCCCTTTTCTCGATATATTCCTCGGCGTTGGCGCGCGAGCGTTCCGTTACGGCGTTATCGAAAAATCCTCCGGCCGTATTGCTCTCACGTTGACGTTGCGAGTGCAACGAGCCCGGAATCTTAATGAATTTTATTGGTGTACGTGTCTGCCGTATGCTCTCTCTCTCTCTCTCTCTTTCGTTTTCTTTCTTTCGTTCGTCTCACTTTCTCACTCGCGGCACGCGTCCAATTACCGGCTTAATCCACTCGATTAATGTTGAAACAGCGGCATCAGAAGAAAATTCCTTAAGGGCCTTAAGTTTCTATCGAGATCGATCGTTTCTTATCTCCCTGGCCGGTAATTTAAGGGAGGAATTAAAAATGAGAAGAAAAAATGTGTTTTTTTTTTAAATTTTAGTTTCTTTTTTGATGATCTTGAAATTTATTCGAACAGTTTTTTGTACAAAAATTAGGGACGAAATCCCTCCTTCATTGAAGATAAGAGATCCGAGAGGGGAGAACAAAATAATTAGGACGAGTTTATAATGTAATTCGGCTTTTTTGCCTCCGCAATTATTTCATTTTTCATCTTTTAATCTTCTTTGAGTATCAAACGAGAGTACGTCGTTGTATTTTATACGCGTTTTAATAAAATACGTTCGCGAGTTTTTTGCCGCATAATTGCGAGTCACCGCGAGACACCTTTTGTTGACCGAGAAAAAGAAAAATTGACACAAAAAAATGAAAATATGCATTTTTATCACGCATTTTTATCACTATTCGTTGTTGCGACTTTCCGGCAGCTTTGATGAAACGATTACTCACTCTAGCCCGTTTCGTCAATCTCGCCGGACCGAGATTTTATTTTATGTCTGTCGCAACGAAATTTAATTTTTACGTGAAATTCAAAAATCTCGTCTCGTTAGGTATAACATTTACCATTTACCATTTACCATTTCATTCGAACCCTTTGAAAGAATAATAAACAAATTTTCTTTAAAAATCAAAAAAATTTTAAAAATCCAGAAACTTCGAGCAAATTCAACTCCAAGTCAGTTTTTCCATATCTACTCGTCGGTTTATTTCGAGCGTTGAAACATTTTTATTTTTTGTTAACGAAGAACACTTTGACGTTTCGTAACGTTCTCTCGCGACAATTTTATCCTTCTTTCGGTGCCAACGCGATGTTAAAACATAAACATTTGAATATAACGAACGATCATCGAACGTGTATTCGGTAGAGCCGAGATATTATGAGTACGGTGGTCGCGCGGTATGCGCAACGATAAATCCCTTTTAACTATCCCGCTCGCACTCGCGCGAATACAAGTGCGCGCGCAACCCGCTAATTCCTCGACGAGCATAAATTCTCATTCTGGCTTACCGTTTTCCCGCTTTGCATATTTGCCAGATAATAAAGTATGCATACACGTTGGCTCGAAGTTAAACGTACACAAGCTTCTGTGGACAAATTTATAAAACGAAAGAGAGAGAGAGAGAGAGCGTGCGACATTTACTTCGTGCGTGTATTTTAATCGCTATTTACGCAAAATTTGGTCTTTGATCATCGAGCCAATTCGACGAGCGAAATACACTCTCGTTAGTTCTGTCGTACGAACGCGAATTTTGACCTCGTGTTCGACACTGTTTCCTTCTAGCGTAAATCTGCCCCTTCCTCACATCCTCGAAAAGTTAATCGCTAAACGCTCGCCTAGTCAAATTTGGCGCATCTCGTTCCCCAAAATTCTGCCTATTTCGATAAAACGAGTCACGCGCGATATTCGCAAATACTTTGATCGTCGACAAAATGCGTCGACGATTTTCTCGATTCGAATCTTGATTTACGATTTTATTCAACGCCCGGTCGCTCGACGACTTTCGATCGAACGAGCTGATTTTTATTCGTCGTTTACGTTTCATTGTTTTATCCTTTGGGACGGAATTATCGCGAATCGACGAGAAAGAGAGAGAGAGAGACGAGTCTCGCTCTTTCTTTTTGATTTTTAAACGAAACTCGAATTAATGTCTCTGTTCAGTCCTTCGCTATAGAATAATCTCGACTTTTTTTCTTTCTATCCGAAGGAAAAAGTTCCAATCGTCTCGCGAAACTTGTGCCTCGCTCGACGCTATATTTCTTCTCTCGTATGAAAAAGATTAATAAAAACAATTTTTTCGATATTGTTCTTTCTGTCTTTTCTTATCACGACAAATTAAACTCATCCTCCATCGATTTTCGTTCTATTGAATTATTAAAATAATAATCGAATTATCCACTGGAAGGGAAAGAAATAATCGAGGAAATGTGTGAGGTGATGAGACAGTTCGAGAAAATAGCCAAGAGAAGAGATGAAGAGAGCGAACGAGAAGAAGAGTAAAGTAACAAACAGAAATAGCAGGGGATAAGGATAAGGAAAAGTAAAAAAAAATGTAAAAAAATAGGAAAGTGTAAAGAAGGGAAAAATGTAATGATGAGGAAGAGTAAGAGAGGAGTATGTAAAAGCTCGCAAGGGCATACAGGTGGAAATAAATACTATACTATACTAATCGAATTATCTCTGTCTCAAAAACAAACAAAAAATAAATAAATACATTAAATTTCGAAAATATGTAAACTTTTAGCAAATTTCTATCGTATCAGTTTAAACATATTCTTAAAAAGCGTATTCGCGCCCGCAAACTATTTTCGTCCTTCCATATCCCCGAATGCCGAGCAGTCATCCTGTACTCGACAGGACTCCAGGAACATCAGAGAGATATTTCCATATTATACACACCCACACACCCACACACACGCCCGACCACCCACCCACCCACACACACACACACACACACACACACACACGCACGCGCACACACACACACACACACACACACACACACACACACACACACACACACACACACACACACACACACACACACACACACACACACACACACACACACACACACACACACACACACACACATACACATAGATGCATACTTATACTAATATATTCAAGCATATTTCTCACGGTCGTACATCGCACCGAGATTAATTCACGTACATATTAATAGGCACGCGATGATCGAGCCCTCGACGTGTCCGTAGCAGGCCGGTGTGAAAACCAGCTAATGTATATCCTGTCGGCATTTACTTATAGAGAGACAGAAAGTGAGCGAGGGAGGAAAAATTTTCACTTTGTAACATGCGCTTATTTAATTTTTAATGGGGAGAGTGCCCTCTCGCGTTTCCCATCTTTTTATGCAACTCTTTCAGATATTTTACATTTTCAAACAACCCCTCCCTCCCGGCTCCCACCCTCCCTCGCCTCTTCTGGCATATCGCACTCCCGTTCACGTTGTGTATCATTTTTTTCAATTTTGGGTTTATGTTTCACACGGCCACTGCGCCGTGCAATTTTTTTCAACCCTTCTTTTTTCGTCTTTTTTTTTTCAATTCGCCGGAGGGTAGCCAAAAAAAGTCTGACGGCGGTCACTAAAAAACAGAGTGAAGGAGAGAGAGAGAGAGAGAGAGAGAGAGAGAGAGAGTAGGATAAAGTAGAGTATTGATCAAGGGAACGACAGGTATGCTTTTAATCCCAATTTTTTTTAACCTTTTGTACCCGAATATTCCATGTCCTATATAGATATATAGATATATATCTATTAGGAAAAGCGCATGAATGACGTGTCACACAGGGAAGTCCGACTCCCTGGGCGGAAATCCCATCGATTCTCGATAATCCCGTCGTTCATCTTTCTCTCTCCCTCTCTCTCTCTCTCTCCCTCTCCCTCTTTCGACCCCTCG
This sequence comes from Netelia inedita, assembly GCA_964017225.1. Lineage (NCBI taxonomy): Eukaryota > Metazoa > Arthropoda > Insecta > Hymenoptera > Ichneumonidae > Netelia > Netelia inedita. The sequence continues at coordinate 6,362,328 of OZ024922.1, read as the reverse complement.
TACATCATTCATTTACATTGGCTCGTGCGTTTTGACGTGCAAACGATCGGATGGACGACAACAAAACGTAACACGGAAAAGCCTTTCGGTCTCTCGGGATAAAATACGGGCGTGCGTGTACATATGTCTATATGTATATTTAATTTTCTTTTTTATTATCCATTGGTTTGCATAACTTTGCAAGAGTTTGACTCGTGAGACACGAGCGACGAAAAACGGAACGAATTTATGTCTCGTGATAAAAAAGAAAAGATAATAAAAAAATTCGCTCCTCAAGACTGTAAGGCAACGGGACGGAGGGAGAGAGAGAGAGAGGGCAAGAGAGAGAGAGGGGGAGGCACACCGGGGAAAACTTCGTTTCCGCGGGAAACCCCCTTGACGCCACGAGACGAGACGAGAGGGCCACACGGAGCATTACGAGAACTCTCTCTCCGCTCATCGGGTCGAGAAAATGCGAGAAAAAGCTTTCTTCTCGCGTCTTTCCCTCGCTGCACTTCTCTCTCCTCGACCCTCTACCTACATTCCTAGTTTCTCGTTTCTTTTTTTTTCGTCTTCTTCTTCTTCTTCTTCTTCTTCTCCTTTTCGCCTTATTTTTTCGGAGCGTTTTTTTATTTATTTCTTCTATGCCGCAGAGACGGCTGCTTTATGCCTTTGGCGAGGTTTGGGGGTAGGGGGATGAAAAGTCGCGATGCACCCGAGCATGCCAGACAAGATGTTTTTACTCTAGCCGGTTATTATGTAGAAATAAGAATAGCTACGAGTTATTGACGAAATTCGGGATTTTTTTCTATTTTGGAAATTTTTTATATTTTTGTCTTTCATATTTTTGTTTTTATTTGCTCAAAAAAATTCTTATCTTTTTAATTGATTTTCTGTTTAAATTTATCAATTTTTAAAAGACTCGACTCATTTAATGTGTCTTGATTTTGACGTTTGAAGAAAAGAAAATTCATCCGTACGAAAAATTTATAAAATGAAATAAAAATTGGTATTTTTTTAACCCAAGGACTTTTGTTTTCCCTAAATCGTTTTCTTTTTTCATTCATTCGTTTTTTAAATCGTCTCTACAAGAATATTCATCGCCGCGGAAAGCTTTTATCAAAGAGCGCCCGTGCAAAAGATATTTTTATACGAGTCGATGAAAAGCGATTGCTCGACGATTTTTTCTGTTACCCGGTAACAAAACAAACAAAAAAATCTCTTTCGCGCGGATATCAGTGATTTTCGCGAATTCTCGTCTCTCGCTCAAACGAAAGCTTCCGGCTCAGTATTTCGTTGCCTCCAATCGTATCCCTTACACTACCTATATATCCTTTAGCTTTTAAAATCCGACGTAATATCCGACAAACGAGAGACGACGAAAAAAACAAAATCTCTCGTACGAATTGTTTCACGATTTTTATTCCTTCTTTCCGCTTCTTTCGCTCTTTTGTTTTTTTTTTACTTTATCGACGAAGACGACAAACGTTATAACGATCCTCGTTATCCTGTGCGTCATATGTCTCGCTTGACGAAAAAAAAAAAAAAAAAAAAAAAACGATGCCCGTCCGTGCGAAGAAAAACCGTTCTCTCGTTTGACTCTCCGTAGGAAATGGTCGATCGATGTTCAATCGGATGAAACGAACATCCGACGATTCTCGGGCTTATTCACGCCGTGCGATACGAACGAGCCAAACGTACTGAGAATGTCGCGGAGATTGATAAAAAAAAAAATATAAACTAAAAAAATCGGGCGAATGAATGACAAAATTGTTTCTCATTAATCTGAACCCTTGGGGCGCGGTGTCCAGACGCCAATTAAAGCAAAACGTGTGTCACGCTTCGTTCTGCTTTCTCGCACGGACCAACGGATCCGAAGCAATAAACGTAAATTCCATATATATGTTACACCCCAGATACACACATACGTAGACACAATCGTGTATATATATATAGATGTGGATGTGGGGTGTAACGAATATCACGATTGGACGCAACTAAGCCAGATCGCATTTAGAAACACGTGCTGTCTGTACCATACTTTTATCATCCCTTTGAACTAATTGGAGCCTGAAAGCCTCGAGAACGAAATGAAAATAGAGAGAGAGAGAGAGAGAGAGATCGTCATCTCGGAAACGAAAAAATACTCGAAATTGACGTCTGGACGTTTTTCCCTCGTTTTCCAATTTTTTAATGGATGTGAAAAAAATTCAGCCCCGACTCTTTATGAGCTCTCGCGACTATAGCGATCAGCATTTGAAACAACAAACGGAATTATAAAAACGACGTTAACAAATAAACAAAGTAACGAATTTTAGAAAATAAATATTTTTAAAAAATCTTGTTTCTTTCTTCAAATAATTTTTTATTCGATAGAACGATGTCGAGAAATAAAAATTATAAAATTGTCGAGTGTAATTTGGTTTAAGGTTGTACGAGTGAGCGCGTTTTCGAATAATTTAATCGAATCAACATTTTTTCTCGATAATTTTTAATAATCGCTCGTAATTAATACGAAGAAAAAAAATTGTATAATTACGAGGATAATTCGATTAAAATTCATTACAAAATAGCTGTCGAGTCGTTTCAAGCGATTTTGGTCGATACGAAACAATGTCAAATTTACCCATGTAACCGGTTAATCGCGTACACGATTCGATTAACGTTCGCGCGACGATGACTAAAATTATCAGCAAAAAAAAAAAAAAATAATAACAAAAACAAAAAAATATATATGTACGAGCACGAGTAAGCCGAAAATCGAATTAAGCCCGCGCGACGTATCACAAATTCGATTATTCCGTTTGTCGCGCGATACAGTCCACCGGACCGTATCGTGAACGCTCAATTTGTCGTAAATCCCTAAATCGGATTTCGCGTCGCGAACGAGCATCGAAAACTTGAAATTAATTTACCCACGACATACAAACGAAAAAAAAACAAAAAAAAAATAAAAATAATTATCCAAACGTGACGAATCGTGGTGTATAAAATTTGCGGTACGTTGAATTTTCCGTCGAGAATTCCCACGTGTTCCATCGTCGAGCTGACGCCCTCGAATTCGAATTGACCCTCGACCTCTCACCAACTCGAAGTATCCAAAGTCCCCTCCCCCTTCATCCCTCTCTCTTCTCGCGAGCCAGTACGAAAATTCTTCGTGTACGTAGAGCACAGACGGATCATGCGAGGTTCAACGAGACACATCCTGCATCGTGCACCTCGTTGTCTTCGTCGTGCACCTGTTAGGTGGTCCAAGTCGGAAAAAAGAACGAGAAGAAATAAAAAAAATTAAAATAATAATAATAAAAATAAACGAAACTCTCGGCGAAGAGCTTTGGGAAGGAAATGAACCAGACGAGAGTTGAACGTGGTGCAATTCGCACACGATATAATCGGGGTACACTCTCCGGCTGCTGCCTCTCGGTTTACATATATATATATATATGTACTGGTATATATATATATATATGTGTATGGCGTAATTATTCTCCGGAGATAAAGCACTCTGGATAAGAGCCTTGGCAGAGCGGACGTCCTGCTCAGAAGAACTGACGAGGATGAGTAGAAATAACGAAAAAAAAGAAAAAGAAACGAGGTTATAGAACATACCAGGCAATCGTTTAATTTTATTCGCTACATTTTATTTTGTTTACTCAATCTTCGTGTGAGCAAACGAATGTTCATTTTGACGAAAATTTAAATGAATATCTGAACATATTTATTTTTATTTTCAAATTTATCTTTTACTTTTAATTAATTTTATTAATTAGATTTTTACACATTAATCTTTTTACAAGGATTTCTTTTAATCGATACTGCGATAAAAAAATCGACATTAATTTTTGCATATCCAAGAGTGAAGGGGTCAAGAAATATTTGAATAAAAAGAAAAAACCAAAATGAAATTCACGTGCGAAAAATAAAATAGTTCTCTCGAAACGATTTTTTAACGCAAAATAGGATTTTCTTCGTCTCTAGCGTAAGAGAATATTCGTGTCACGTGCTCCACCGCTACCAGCGCCGGTATCAAACGTTGTCCCCGTGACCCATTGGAATTGTTAAACTCCGGGTGTACGAAAAATCCAACTTTGGTGACTCGCGGCATGACAAAAATGCAAGAGATCGCGAACAACGACGACGACGACGACGACGACGACGACGACGAGACACACGTACATTGTAAAACAAATTGCGATTCGCGACCCTATCGACGACACGCGAGGACAGTACGAGCGAAGAGACAAGTTCGCCTCTTGATCCTTTCTTCCGGTCTATTTTTCGTTTTTTCCTCTCGTACTCGTCCTCGTTATTTCTCTAGGGAATCTCCGAAGAAGAAGAACGATGCGCAACGGCGTAAGAGACGAATCGAACTATTCCATCAACGAGAGGACCAACCCGATTTCCTATCGACATTTGTGTCGGATTACGAGCGAAGAATGGAGAGAAGAAGAAAGAGGAAGAATAAAAACAAGATTTTTAAAAATTTCTTCTTATTTTTTGTATTTTTTTCTCAAGACGTTCGACCACGTGCAATCCGATATTTTCCTTCAATCAGCTTTTTCCCCACTCGTCTTCGATATTTCCGCACGTATCTATCTATCTCTCTCTCTCTCCCTCATTCATAATAATTTGTTTATCCCTTCGTTCGCGTAATACGTTTCGAAATAACGTAAGCTCTCTTGCTCGAGCGCTGACAAATTCTCTTCGTGAATATCTCCGGGGGGAATACTACGCGTCCTATAGCTGATTTTGCGCATTGATATATTTTCAAGGGGCTTCGCGAATCGGGAAACGCGAGGAAGTAAACTCGGTATATAGGACGTACCAACTTATCAGAAGCAATCTCATAAAACCCTGTCTCGATATATAATGCGGATATATATGTACATATATATATGTGTACATACATAGGGAGAGGGAGAAAAATAGTGTCGAGGTAGATAGAAGAAAACTGAACAATATATATATATGTGTGTGTGTGTGTGTGATAGAGAGAGATAGCTTCTAGATAGAAAGAAGAAAACTGAACAATATCTATGATACATAAGAAATATGGGACGACTGTTGAGGGTAGCGGCTTTAAAGTTCCGACTCACCGAACACACATCGCGTCTATGCGTAGATTTATAGAAGTACAGAATTTTCTATGTTACTACGTAATATTTCTTTGGTTATCGACAGTAGCGAAAACTCATGGGAAAACGGAGTTTGCGGTATTATTGACGGTCGAAATCGTTGAAAAATCTTTCGCGACACGGTACGTCGAAATCATTTTGCGAAAAGTGAAATTCTTGACGTTATGTTTCGTACCATTGGGATTGAATTTGGGCGAAGTGAATCTCGATACGTTATTTTTTAAAGATTGATTTATATCGATAGGCTGATTTTTTTTTACGTTGTTTCGTAATTTGCTTCGGTTATCGACGGTAGCAAAAACTCATGGGGGACAACGGGGGTTGCGATTACCGACGGTGGAAATCCTTGAAAAAAATGTTACCGCGACGAGGATGTCAAAAAATTTATTAGAAAGATAAACATTCAACGTCAATTTTTGAATAATCGAATGATTGTTAAAAATTGCTATACGTTGTTCGAGTTATTTAACAATACAGATTTTTTCAAATTTTATGGTTGATAGTCGTTTTTCAAAATTTTTGAAAAATTTCATATATTTTTATCAATATTTTTTCGCAATGTCGTAAACCATCCGTTGGGAATAACTCCATCGATTGTCGGGGTGGGGGAATACACGCTTCAAACTCTGAAAATACGGGTCGCGGAGATTTTCGTTATTTTTTTCATTTTTCTTTTTTCGTTATTTCTTTTTTTTTCATCATTGTCGACGGGGATGTAGAAAAACCGTAGGTTTGTACTGTCTATCTCTCATTGCTCGCTCGACGCTGCCTCTATTTTTTTTTCTCCATCTAGCGAGCAACAATGCGAATGTCGCTTTGCTCCCGCTGCAAACCTTTTCCTCTCTCTCTCTCTTCCGTTTCATTCTACCCTTTCCCCCTTTCTGCTTCCCTCTTCACCTCAGGGCAACCCCACACATACATAAATGAGTAGAATCACGTCTGTCCGTGTCAGTTGAATTTTCCGTCGACACCTCCGCCCTTTTCTCTCTCCCTCTGTTCTATTCAACCCTCTCACCCCTCTCCTCATCCCTTCCCCTACACCCCTCTCCCACAACGTGATTTTTTCTACCACGGATTTTCTCACTCCCGTTTCACCACACCCGAATAATGGAACTATCCGCACCACGTAGTGTTCCTGCTTTCTTTTAATTCTCCGCTTTAACCCTTTCTCTCTGTTCTTGACTTTTTTCAAAAAAGTAAATAAAAGAGTTATAATAATAATAATAATATTAAAAAATGCAAAATTTATGTACCTTCGTACATTTTCACTCGTCGGCACGTTTACGACAAAAGAATATTAGTCGAGCGTCATTTCGACGTTTTGAATTCGTTGATCGCTTTTTTTTTCTAAATTGTAGCAATGTCGCGATAAAAATTATAATTGAAAGTTTGCGAATTATGAAAATATTGTTTTTTTCGCATAATTGACGAGATAATTAAAAAAAATTCTTGTATACTCGAAAAATCGGTGTATCATTTCTCGTGAAAGAACCGCGCGATCGAGTCGACCGTGATGTTGCTCTCGTGATTATTTTTTAATCGACCTGTCTCTCGTTCACGTTCGTTTTCATTCTCGCTGTTATTCGCGCGTATTTCTCTTATCCACGTATTCTTGCACGCCCGGCAGGTGCTATTCGCTCTCGGATACCGTTTCGCGGTTCAATTTTTCATATTTATCTACCAACGGGGCCCTGGAAAAGCTTTTCATTCTGATATTCCCGTATCGGTATAATATTCCGGTACATTATTTTTTTTCTCTCGAGGCGGTTATGTTTGTTTTCTTTTTCCAATATTTCTTTCATGTGCATATTGTCTTTTTTTTGTTTTTTTTTTTTCATTTTCGCTGAAACGAGAACGAACAACCCCCTTACCCCCTGACCAATGTACGCTTCTACGATCTCGCTTCTTTACTTTTTCCTTTTAATTTATCCCTTCCTCTCTCCCTCCTACCCCTTCTCCTCTCTCCTTACCTCTTTTTCTTTCTATTTCTCTCTCTCTCTCTCTCTCTCTCTCTCCCTCTCGCTCTCCCTCTCTCTCGGATTCGCCCAGCCTCCGCGAGGATAATACGAACGATCGTTACAAAAACGTCGGTAATGCGCAAACATCCGGTCAGCGAAAAACGAATCCCTCGCGTACTCCCTTCAGCCTTCGTCGGTTCCGTGTTTCCTCGACCATTTTCTAATTTTCCCTCTCGACGTGTCTTGCTCAGGGAGCCGAGACGGCTCAGGATATTATTCTCGCGCGGCTGAGCGAGGGTAAATTTTTTTCTTCAACCCTCCCCACCACCACGCTAACCACCCTTCGAGACTGTGAACTAGAGCTCTCAAGCACCTTCTCTATCTCTTTTCCTTATTTTTTTAACACTATCCTTATGAGGAGTGAGAGAAATTTTCTTTTTTTTAATATATAACTTTTTTTATTTCCACCCTCGCGTCTGACCCGCTGCTCTCGCTAAGAGCTTGACTTTAATCAAGCCCTCGCACCTAATTCCGCGAACATTTAACGTCGCCCTCGTAACGCTCGTGTATAAGAGAAAACTCGATAATTCGTATAAATAAATTATCGAATTTCGCGTAAAATTGCGTTTATCCGGAACGAAATTGAACGAAGGAAAATTGATAATTCGAATCGAATAAATTATCTTTTCATGAAAATAAAAAAAATTCATTACCTCGTTCGTTTCTCGATTTCATACGGATCGACAGTATATATACGTGCTTGAATATTTATTTTTCTCGTGAATAATCAATGAGAAATTTCACGAAGCGTTGAACGTTTCGACGTACATTTTCAACGCTGTTCGAATTTGGAACGCTTTTCAAGATTATAAAAGTTTTAGAACGCTATGAAACGAGTGCGAGAGACCAATCTCTCTCTCTCTCTCTCTCTCTCTCTCTCTCTCTGTCTCTCCCTTACTCTCTCTCTCTCTCACTCTTTCTCTTTTACCCCACCCCACTCTATTCCTCTATTTCTTTCTTCCTCGAACCGTTCTTCGAAAATCTTCCTGGATTTAGCGAAGTACGTTCGCAGATGTGCCCGATTCAAGCTCTCGTCGTACATAGACGTATACGAGCACGTGCTCTTATATAATATAGAGGGAGAATGCATCGTGCAACGAGCACTCCATCGACCACGTTTCACTGCGACCTGTCGATGAAATACCATAGAGACGGATCTAAGTTTATTATATATATATATATATATGTGTGTGTATGTGTGGCTATGGATATAATGGAGAAAGGAGCGAGAGGAAAGGAAAGAGATAGAAAGAGAGGGAGAGAGATATTAAAATCTTGAATTATGCGACTTCTCCCTTGAGCATCCCAATTTCTATATATAAATTCCTGACTTTACGGCTCTCATCGAAATGCGCATCGAATCCATATGTATATCCGTACTTCTACCCTTTGGACCTCGTTTCGTCTCAATTTTCTCGTGAAATATCTTCCTGGAGATGATCGAAAATTATAAATTAAGATTTCAACTCTCGAGTCGAAAACGATATTTCGAGCACCTATTTACGATCGTTCGATCGATTACGTTCGAGATAACATAGTTCATAAAACGATCGAACGGTTCGACGAACTTTAAACCGTCCGATACGGTTGATTTCTAAAAAAAAATGAGCATTCAGTGATAAAGGCCGAGTTTGGTCAGACGCGAAGTGACAAAACACGAGGATAGTCAGACGATATTTTAAAATTAATTTCGATCGTTAGCCTATCGATTTTTCAAAATCTTTAGGACGTTTCTTGCTGTCTTTTAAGGTGGAAGAACGTTAAAAATGTATTTTGAACCCTATTCCGTTTTCTCGAATCGCCAATATCGTTACAGAAAAGTCGCTTATAACGAGCACCCTAGGCAAACAATAAATGACTGGAATCGACATGACGATCCTGGGTTATTCTGTCTCATTCTCTCTCTCGCTCTCTCTCTCTCTCTACCTTTCCATACTTCATATAAAAGGAAACATTTACGAGCAATTGGTTCAATATGTGTGCTTTTGTGTGTGTATGTGTGTTTGTGTAGAAGCAAGACCGGGAGAGAGAGATATCTGCCTCGTGGTCTTTGCACAAGACTTTACGATCCCATTAAAGTCTCGGGACGACCGGAAAACGACGAGGGATCGTTAACCTAGGTACCTCTCGTGGAAGTTGGTATAATAGGCAAACCATGGTGCTGCTGCCGCCTCGACCGTCAGCAGAAGAGGATCGCAGCAATGAGCGGGATCATTTCTTACGAGCTGGGGGTCCATATTACAACGTACCGTGGTTAGAAATCCCGTGTAACAATATCGAATTATGGTTTGCGTATATGTAGATAATTAATGCCACGTGGCACTTGGCGTATATACAACTTCCAGCCCGAAAACTTTAAGTAATTAAAACGCGAAACGTGAAAACTTTAAAACGCGAATCGAGCATCCAATTCGTTTTTTTATTATGTAGGAATCCGCTTGCATAATATTCATACTTTCGCTCGCATGGTTTATCGCACAAATTTTATTGCACAGTCGGTTCGCAGCAGAAATGGAATTTAAAAAAGTGAAAATAAACAACGTTTTTATAACAATAGAATTTGGTTTTTTGAATTCTAGGTATTTGAGATATTTAAAAAAATCGATAAACGTCATTAACGAACAATCGTTGATGACATAATTAAAGAGCGTCCGACAGAGTTAAATATTTGATCGTAAACGACTCGATGAACAAGATCGTTCGACGTCTAGTACAAAATTAATGGATCGACGAACTCTCGTGTATTAAACTTCAAAAAAATAAAAAAAAACATTTTTTCTAGTTCTTTTATTCAATCAAATCGATCCCAACGTCGATAAACTTCCACCTCGACGCACGAAAAAACAAACAAAAATTCCCTCGTCAAACTGTCTTCACCGACGATTTAATTGCCCCGAAACGAACGTCATAACACGACGATAAACAGTCAATCGTTCTTTTTATCGTTTCGTCGCGATTATTAATTAACCATCCGGTAAACCCCGTTGTATTTTTTACGTTCATCGTTGTTACGGACCAATCTACGATTTCCAGCTCGTAAAACCCATTCGCACAAATAAAAGCTCAACCTACGAATGAGCCCGCGCGAAAAAACCTCCCCCGATTAGTCCGATTTTTTGTGTCCCAACCCGTGATACACCCTACACGCGGACGTAAATAAAACAGAGAGAAAGAGAGCAAGACTAAAGTGGGTGCGATATTAAAGGTGATTCACACACCTATAATGTACACATCCTCACACACTACACATGTGAATTCATACATTCTCCAAAGTAGAAATTATACGTAACTGTATATATATACGTATATCCATGTATAATACTGCATGTATATATATATCATGCATAGATGCTTTCGGGCGCACCTTTGATCTTCGTAATAACACGAACGGCATAACCCGGCAACGATAATGAGAACGCACTTGGCGATATACCGAGTTTTTATCGTCGACTCTTGGTGGTCGCTCTCAACGTTCTCTTCCTTTCTCTCTCTCTCTCTCTCTCTCTCTCTCTCTCTCTCTCTCTCTCTCTCTCTCTCTCTCCTTCGCTTCCTCTTTCATACACCTACGATTTATATATATATATAATTATATACAATATTATATTTATTTTTTATATTTATATTTATGCATTAAAATTATAATATAAATATAAATAATAAAAATAAGTATAAATAATCTATAATTGTATATTATTATGCGTGTGTGTGAGTATGTGTATGTTTATGTATACATGTATGTATGTATTCACATACGTGCCGAGTTTTCCCTTTCACCACCCTTTCCTTCGTGCCATTATGTCCACGTGTGCTGCACACGATGAAGCAAAAGGGTGAAAGGCAAAGAGCCGCGTGTGAAGCTCGATATTTTCTCTCTCGTGCACGGGTGCGAGATGAGCCAGTGTGTGTGTGTGTATGTGTCCGTGTGTATGTGTGTACGGAGAGTACCTTGCGGGCGCGTGGTCAAGCACAAAACCATCGAGAGGCTATCACAGCAGGGATGCGGCATCGCAAATCGGCACGGTGTCACCCGGCTTATGCGAGCGTAAAATGAGATCGCTGGTACATACACCGCACCGCTATAAATATACGGGGCGTTCTCGGTAAATTTAATCAATTTTTTTTTTATTTTTTCTAAGTTCTTCCTCACATCTATCTAAACTTTGCATAATTGCGGAAGCAAAATAAAACTTCGCTCTAAAAGGAAAACGAAATTTTTGTTTACTGTTTTATTTAAATAAAATTTGAAAAAAAGACGTAAAAAATAATGTACAAAGAAAATAATAAGGAATAGATGATCTTTTTTTTTAAATTCGCAGAAAATATTTGGAAAAATTGTCGCCAATTGGTAAAAGTTTTGAGAGACGTCTGAGGGGTTTGAGAGAACTGTGTTCGCGTAGAACGCCCCGTACATATGCACCGACGTATGTATATATTTCGTTGTAAAACTATGCGTATCTATATCCGCATTCGCGAGCCAATATTACACGGAAATCGTAGGACGTTCTTTAATTATTGTGGCGAATATCCTAACGTCCGTATTTTATAGTCTATAAACAACGTGAACTCTTGCAAGATTGGTAATTGTAACGAGCAGCTCAACGCCGAGTACTCCCGATAACGGACATTCCACGATACCCAGAACGTACGAAATTTTCTAATCAATTTTTTCCTCGATGACGCCATTTTTCCACCGTATAAATTACAAAAAATATCATTAATCCGAATAAATCGCCACGTTGCGATTTTCCACGAAAACAAGCAAAATATTCCAACCCCTCGTAAGCAACCCTTGCCAAAAATTTGTCCGCGAACAATCGAATTACCAAAAAGTCTTCGAACATTTCGATTCTTCGACGAGACTCGACGATTTTTTTCTAGAATAAAATTTCACCAAATTTCTCATTAAAGCGAATAACAAATTTGACGAAAAAAAAATCATATTAAAAAATTGAAAAAAAGACGGTATGATGAATTTTTTTATTAAAGTGCTAAGCTCGACTCGAAGTCCTTCAAAAGGAGATGTTATATTAGGTTATAATCCTCTTCAACGTTCGTGTCTTCATCTTGGCTTCTTTTTTTATTTCTCTTTTTTTTTCCTCGAAAGGCTTTTTCATACTCCGAGCGAGATTCGATGCGAGGTCGAGCACACTCTTCGACGATCTTTGAAGCGACGATCGAGGATCCTCTCGTGGCGGTGGAACCCACCCCCTCACCCCTCACCCCTCCCCGCCCCTCCTCCATTGTGTTCGCCCACCCGCACAAGAGAACCCGCCCTTTGTCTCATATCGTCTCTCTTGAGACGCAGCCCTTAGTTATACATATATATATATTGCTACTGTATTAAAAAATTGGGAACGTAAAAAAAAATATCTTCTCTACTGGTCGAGTGGGGCTTAGCCCCCGGTGTCATATTTTCTCTCAAATTCACTCTCTCCGTAATGAAGAAAGGGTCGGCAAAGCCCACGTCTCCGTTTTACGAATATTTCAAGAAAATTAGAAATTGGAGTTAGGAAAAAATGTTATTCAGTATTTTTTTTCGATTTTCAGATCCATCGTTTACTCACAATGTTTAATTGTTCCGAAAAAAATTGGACGTCTTTAGGTTTTGGAGAAATTTTTTTTTTTCTTTCGATGTTCTTTTTTTCTTCAATTTTTTTTTTAACCATCGATCTTGATTTTTTTTCCAGCCTCCGACCTCGACTGCATAAGAGCGCTGTTCAATGAGAAGGAGAAGGAACTGTCGTTGGCGGTTGCGAAGGTTGAAGAGCTTACGCGACAGCTCGAGGAGCTGAGGGGACGTCACAATGGTGGAAACGGTGCCGGTGGTAACGGCCAAATGTCGACACCAGCGAGCGCCGAGCTCGAGAAATTACGCCGAGAGCTCATGGTAAGTGACACGCAAAGCGTCTCGATTGTACGACGCGTCAACTTCACATATCTCTCACTCCATTCCGTCCCTTTTTTCCCTCCTGCCCAATGAAGACCGATAAATAAAAAAAATTGCTAAACAAAAAGAAATAAAAAGTCACGTTGCCTTAAAAAAAGATTAATCTGCGTTAATTAATTAATTTATTATTCGAAGTACTTGTCGTCTCGAAAGATCTATCTAATGATTTTTTTATCATCGTTACATTTTTCGTTTATTATGAAACAGGATAAAAAATTAATTCAACCCTCGATCGAAAAATCATTTGTTATTTATTTCTTTACATTTTATTTGTTCATCGAGGAAAGATTTGTAATTATTGCTTACTATTTTCTCTAACTTCCCCTTCTTCGTTCCCGATCGCGGATACAAGAGTCAGGATCTAGTTCGATTTCCACGATGAGTCACAGAACTCTCCGTCGATCTTGCTCATATGGTCGAGCCAAGACTCACCATGAACTTTCTACGCATCTCTCGCAATGGGAACCCGGAGCACGTTTTTTTTGTTCTTCCTTGTCTCGTTTCATCCCTTCCCGTACGAATAGCGACGACGTTATTTTCCCACATTGGTTCGTTATCGTGGCATTAACGACTCTCTAATAAAGCGTTCTCGCGCGACGAATTTTTCTTCATTCCCGCAGTATCGCAACAAGATGAACGAGCAACAGAATCAGGTGGTGTCGCAGCAGAGGCTGGCACTGGCGCAACGTCAGGCCGAGATGGCATCGATAGACGCGAGGATAGCACAGCTGCAGGGACGTCTTCAGAGAAAAAGGGCGCTTAATCAACAACTGAGTCATCAGCTCGGGGCTGCTAATCGTCAAGCGAATACTCAACAGACGAGCTTTCAGGAGGCGAAGCACGACTTCAACAACGCGGTGAAGCAACGGCCGGCGGGCAATATCGCCGCTATCGAGCCCTACAGTCACATACCAAACGACAATGACTTCAATCTGAACAAAAACGATCCGAAGTATCAGACTCTGCCATACAACACCAAGTTCACAGTGAATTTCAAAGCGACCGAGGACGACGTCAATAAAAATAAGATTCAGCACAGCGCGAGTGCTTCGCAGATCGGTCAGAGATCAGCTTTTCAACAATTCGGTCATCAAATCGCTCATAGTCAGTCGCAGTCGCACATACAGGGTCAGTACGAACCTCTTGGTTCTCGATAACGCGACGAAAACAAAAATTCACATTTGCTTTACGAAGCTTACGGAAATTTTCTTACTTTATTTTCGTTTTTTCTTTTCGATCCAGGTCAATCGCAGCTTCTCGGTATGAGTCAACAAATGCCCCAGCAGCAACAAAACAATCCTCAGGGTTACGTCACGCAGCCGAACAATCTTCCTCCGTCGAGTCAGACGGCCAACAACAATAACAATAACAACAACAACAACAATAATAATAACAACAGCAATAATCATCAGCAATTAGTCGGGAACAATAGCGGTCCCATTCACAACGCTTTCGGTCAGGACGTGCAGATGCAATTGGCGAACGCGCGTCTTCACGGTCATCAGCAGCAATCGCAACAATTGCAACATCCCACGGTCGGACAGAAGCAACAGCACAGCTCGACGAATTCGTCGAACTCGAGTCTGGCCAGTGGTCAATCCACGACGCAGTCGCACAATCATAGAAATCTGCAGACTCATCAGAAACCGGTATCGAGCGTAGCACCGAGTTTTCCCGTTAAATCGCCGATCTATCAGACCTCCTCGACTAAAATACATCCGGTGATGCCGCAGACGCTGAGTCTAATAGGACGCGGTCATTCGGCCAATACCCAGAACAACTATCCGGGCCTCGTCGGACCACCGACATCGTCGCAGAGTCCCCAGGGTCAGCAACAATTGCCGCAGACCGTCGTCGCTCATCAAGAAGCTAATTTCTCATCGCGCCACAATTATCAACACGCGCCACAAACTATCGGACAGTATACTTCCTACAGAACCCAAAATTCGCCGAATCTCGCGCCGAGTAGCGCGACCCACGTGTCACAGGGTAATGGCAATTTTTCTGCTTATCCGAGCCAGAGTTACAATCAAACGCAATTGCCCGGTGTGGCGCAGGATATTTCTCAGCTTAACGAGAGATCCAAATTCGACGTATCCAAGAGTCAGGAGAAGTACGAATTGTCGGGAAAACACGAGCAACAACAGCAACAACACGCGAGATACGAGCAGCAGGTATTGCCAAAACACGACAATCAAACTGGTAAATACGAGCACGCGAGCCAAACGACCAAAGCGTACGAACAGTCGTCTGGCGTCAAGCACGAACTGATCGGACAGCAAACGACGAATAAGTACGAGACGACGACGACGAAGCACGAGCAAAACAAGTACGACGTCGCATTGTCGAGACACGAGCAACATCATGGCTCAAAATTCGATCAGGTTCAACAATTACCGTCTGTGCATCAGTTCAAACACGAACAGCACGATCTTCGCGCTCCCAACAAGTACGAGCACGGCCCTCAATTCAAGCACGAGGCATTGACCAAGTTCGAGACTGGAACGAATTTTGGACAATTCAAGCAGCAACAAGATACGAACAAGTACGAGCAGAATTTGCGAGACAACAAATTGGAGCACGCGACGAGCCAGTTGGCCAAACACGATCATGGGGCTAAATTCGAACCACCGTTGAAACTCGCTGAAAAACCGTACGAGATCGACAGACCAAAGGCGGTTGAAAACGAGAGGAAAACGGTGAACTTCGCCGAGGGCAAGAGCGAGGACAAAACCAAACCAGCGCTACCGCCAAAACCGAGCAAGCCAAATCCACCGCCCAGACTGACTCATCACGAGAAGAACGAAGCTACGGAAAATAACACCGAGACCAAACAACCACCGCCCATCAATCTTAGCCTGAGGTAAAACTTCGACTCGTCAACATTGCGAAAGCTTGCGAAACGGTTATTTAATCTAATCGATCGATTACGTCGACCGATTAGTTAAATTATTTTTAGCATACCTTCCAATTGTCAAAAAGCTCCCACGTTTAGAACTTTATTTTACGATCGTGGACGCGAAAAGAACTCTCGGAGTTCTCGTGGTCGACGTAACGGATTATTCAATCGGGTCTTACCACGGCGTTTCTATTTCGTCCCGTCGTCAACGCGTCTGTCCTCGCCGCTCGATCAACGATCTCGGCTTTCTTCGTCATTGCACAACGTTCCGTCTCGAGTATGAACTTCCGACGACGATACTACGCGCCCCTTCGGTCACGATTGTTGTCGTAGGTGAAGATTCTTAATTCTCTCTATGTTTATCCCCCGACGAGATCGCGGAATGACAAAACGTTTAGCCACGTGGTTTATTTATAAAATGTTAATTAGTCCACGATCGGTTTGGCGAGTGAATCTCAAACGGCACCTCTCCGTATAATAGATACGAAAATAGAACTTTGTCGCAGTCGCAGAATTCACACTCGTGTTGAGAGACGAAGAGAAAGAAAACCGAAAGAGACAACAGACCGTGAGTGAAGCGTCGCGCTTAGTGAGCTCGAGACCTCCGATTGATAGAGCCACGAAGACAATCCTCCGTCTTCGTCTAACTTCTCATTTGCTTTATTCGCTCGCACCTTCGTTTCGCGTATACTAATTGCACAATACAAAACGATAATGTGCAACTTCCGGTAGCTTTTTCGAGAGCGCGACTAAATGTAAGCGTCGACTCAGCTATCGACGGCCGAGTCACGCGGTCTTTTACTATTGTCATTACTATTACTACACGAGAGTAATTTTGTAATTCACTACGAGTGAATATAAAACGTATATAACGAGTGTGTCTAAAATAAGCCGGTGAATTTTTGATCGAACGTATTTTTTATCTTCATTGATTTTTGTTTTTTTTTCTCAACGTTCAGAGCGGATAAGGAAGACGAGATTCCACCGATACCAACGTCCGAGCCACCCGAGTCACCGATCGAGACGCCGATCACCAATCATCAGATCATAAAAGCTCGTCCCTTGGCCCTGAAGAAGGCTCCGCTCTCGGAGCAACCGAGATTACGTTACGCCAAGTCGAATGTTCACGTATCTATAAATCGAAGGATTGAGATGCCACCGGCGTTTTTGTTTCCCGAGACTGAGATACCCGCGGATCTTATGCAAACTGAACAAATCCAACAACAATCACAGCAACAACAGCAGCAGCAACAAACGATCGGCGACGTTACAGATAATTGCAAAAAAATACCGTCGATCAACGTTGGTGGAATTTGCGAGGATCTAATCAGTAACGATAAACTGGAGGATTCGGACATCGTCGACGCCCTCAACGTAATCAATATCGAGGATAAGATCAATAAAATCGAGACGACGGAACGAAGAACGGACACGGAAATCGATTCTAAAACGACGGACGTGATCAGGCGAAAGAAAGGAAATCTGAAATCAACCACGGGTAAGGCAAATCTCTCGAGACGGGTCTCGTTCGACCCGTTGGCACTGTTACTCGATGCCAGCCTCGAGGGTGAACTCGAGCTCGTCAAGAAAACCGCCAAGGAAGTTGCTAATCCGAGCTCGGCTAACGACGAAGGTATCACCGCTCTTCACAACGCCATATGCGCCGGACATCTCGAGATAGTCAAGTTTCTCGTCGAGTTTGGCTGCGACGTTAATGCTCAGGACAGCGATGGATGGTGAGTTTAATTGAAATTATCGAATCGGTACAACAAATTGATGGACAAACTTTCTTCTCTCAGATTTTTCAAAAACAATTCGATTAGAAATTCTTGATTATAATAAAAAAGTTCATTTTCTTTTATTTCTTTAAAAAGAAAAGTTTCCTTTACCAGGATAGAGATAATCAGATATTTGTGCAAATCGATGATCGTGTATATTTTGTTTGTCAGGACTCCGCTTCATTGTGCGGCGAGTTGCAACAATCTTGCAATGGTGAGATTTTTGGTCGAGCACGGTGCTTGCATATTTGCAACGACACTCTCGGATCACGAGACAGCGGCAGAAAAGTGCGAAGAGGACGAAGAGGGTTTCGACGGATGTTCCGAGTATCTGTACAGTGAGTAATCGAGAGCATTAAACTTAGTTAATTATACGACCCAGACACGTATGATTTCTCATGCATCGTCCATTAATCTTTCAGGCGTTCAAGAGAAATTGGGCATTATGAACAACGGACAAGTTTACGCGGTATTCGATTACGAAGCGCAGCACAGCGACGAGCTGACACTGAAAAACGCCGATTCGTTGATTATTCTTCGAAAGGGCGACGACAACGAGAGAGAATGGTGGTGGAGCAAACTCGGACATCGAGAGGGCTACGTGCCCCGAAATTTATTGGGCGTAGGTTTATCTTCTTCGTTAATTCAAAGTTTCTTTTTTTATAGCTACTTTTATAGAATTGAAGATAATAGTCTTTTTTTTACTCTTCCAGCTATATCCGAGAGTTCAACCGGCTAAAGCAGACTAAGAGGCTCGTCAAGTATCTGCAACAGTTTCTCAATATCCGAAACATTTATCACCACAGTATTCAATTTGCAGCTTTATGTTATTAGGTTATTTTTTAAATAGCGTATTGTCGTGTTACAGATTTATTATATTATTTAATCGCGCGTAGTCGATGACGAGAAAGCAGCGAAAAAACAAAAAACACAGCCACAATATTACGTTATTAATGTCGACGAGCTACGTTCGATCTTGGAGAACTACCCGGTTCTGTTTCTACGAGATAGTTGCGATTGAATCCTTCTCCACGCGTCATTTCTCGTGACTCGTATTATTTTTATTTTGTCGGCTTTTTACTTCGTAAGTACGGAAGAGAGCTCGCTCGTTTTGACAATTGCGCGCATATCTGTTAAATATTAGATAACGAAATTTCGCGTGCCTACTCAAACCTTTATACGCGTGTGTTGTACTTACTCGATGCTTTTTACAAATTTCCCCGTAAGTATCTGCGTTATCGCGGAAAATTTTCGAAACTCCTGTACAGGTCTCGACCGTCGCCACGCCTATCCTCGCACATCCTCGGGATTGGACAATATCATCAGCGAGAATGATAAGATTTTGCGAATTTGCATTTTAACAAATTATATTTTGTACATTCAAACGTGTGTGCTCCGAGTGAATGACACGACGACTTGAATTCCCTTGTATTTTGTTTCACCTAAATGTTATTGTTTAGATGAAGTCAAATTTGCATCTATCGAGCTCGAGTCTTGTTACGTTTATTTTTCGTCCTTCTTTTTTACGCGAAATTTGCCGAATTCTGACGCTCTGGGTAAGGCTTACTCACGGACTCGGCAAATGTTCGTTCTTGAACGAAACGTGTACTCCAAGCTTGCCAATACGACGATTACGTTGTAGCGATATTATTTTTATTTTAGTCAGTCGCGATACCGGAGTCCCATCCGAATTATAAAGAAACTTTTATTGTTAAAAAGAAAAAAGGAAGAAAAAAAAACAGAAAAACTATCTTGTCCGATGGAATCGTTTGCGTGTAATGTAGCAAGTATTTACCCTAAACAACCGATGTACATGGAAACACGGGTAAAATATTAACATGGCAATATATATATATGCTGTAACGCGTTACAACTTCGACGGAATCTGAGAAAAAGGATTATACTGATTAATGAAAATAAAAAAAAACAAATGTGTGCCTTTGAAAATAATATTGACAAGATTATGTAAGATTGCACGATATACTATAAATAATAAATTGTTTTTCATAAAACCCCCCCCCATCTCGTAGATATTGCTTATACGGTTGGAGAAATTAATGGACAACGGTGTAAGGTTTATGAAAAATTTATTACTCGGTAGAAAACTTATTAATCGAAAAAATAGATACATGGTAATATTCTTTTCGCTTCGCTTATTTCATGAGGCAATACGGTATGAATACTTGGACAAACAGCGATATCGTTAATAATTAACATGACATAATAGGCAAATGAATGCACAATTACATTGTGCATATCTAACGAAAAATAATGACATGTAGTTTATTATTAAAATCCGTAACCGCACCGGTAAACATGGAACATCAATGACACTGGTTTAATGAACTAAATGTTTTCATATTAACACAAACTGGAACAATTATAACGAAAATCTTGAACCCATTTTTTTTTCGTACGTGTGAAGAGAATCGTCTTTCTATGATTAATGACGAGAAATCGATTCGATTTTTTTTTTTTGCAACTGTTTAACGTAGTCCATATTTTAGAGAGAGATAGATTCGTGGATAAATATCCGCTTCCCCAACGTCGAACGTGTGTAAAAATTTTCAAATATATATGAATATTTGTCAACGTCATGTTGATTCGTGTTTAAGAATCGCAACATTTCGCTTCATTGGCCATTCGTAGGCAAACTTTCAAGTCCTCGCAATTGGGTATCATCGTTTCTAATCTGTGGAATTGAAAATAGAATTTATAACGCTGAGTATAAACAAACGAAAAACGAATGTTGTAGATTGCAGAGAAAAAAAAAAGAGTAAAATACCGTAATTACTTACTTCTTAACAAACACACTCAGTGTTGATGGAACGAAGTTTCCGTTTCGTAGAGCCTGTCTGCAAAACTTTGCCAATCCACGAAAGCACTTATTCTTAGTGTTGTCGCGACCGTGATTCTCCCATTCCGGCAAATCTTTCGCGATCGACCAAGCGGCGAATACATATTGCATAGTCGCTGTCCAGTGCTGAGACTCGAGTAATTTATTGCCCTGTTCCATCAGCGCTTTCTGTATCGGTATTAATCAAATATCGTTTTAACAAAGTCGTATCCATAATCTTGCGCAAAGAGACAATAAATAAAAGTGAAACCTTGAATAACTCTCCGTCGTACAAAATGCTTGCATGAAACGTACAAAGGCGATTTTTCATAAACTTTAGTTTCGTGATATTTCAATAATCAAGATAATACGAAACAACATCGTACTTTGAAACTTTCGTAAAATCAATTCTTTCAGTTATCGCTTTATCCTTAATTTTGCATCAAAGTGCGAAATGTACCGAAAACATACCTCGAATGCATCCAGATGGATAAAAGCTCGGTTATAAGCGGAATCGTCGATGTTGGACGATATCAGACTCGCGTAAACATTCTGGCTGAGCGCGCTTAATCTTTCTCGCAACGGCTGAATATCGGCAATCGGCATTTTCTTGAGTATAACATCGTGCAACTTGTCGTCGTTGGTGAGAACTCCGTCCTCTTGCATCGAGACCAAATCCACAATGATTTTCACAAGTTGTTCCTGACTCAGACCTCTCAAGCCGTTGATCAGAGTGCCGGCAAATTGTTTCTGGTTTGCCACATGAAATTCGTTACATTTGTGGCTTTCCGTAGCTTTTTTTTTCTTCTCCGGTGTCGTCAACAGAGATTCGTTCATATCTCCGCCTAATACGAGCCTTTTTCGAGGTGTACTTCTGAGTACTACCGATGACTTGGATGGAGATTTTACCGGTGTGCGATCTCGCGAGCTCAAACTGTATAACAGACTCGTGATAATGCGAATGGTAGAAAATACCAGATTTGCCGTTATCGTTAGCAAAACGGCAACGTCGTATCGTAAATAAAGTATTTTCTATAATTTTTCCACTGGCATATTCATCCAAAAGTAAATTCAAAATGTTCTTTGACCATTTAATACATTTTGAACAATGTGGAAGATAGATATTAAAAAAAAAAAATTTCTACGTTAAACAGAAGCGAGTTCATGGAAATTTTTTTGTATTCACCTGAAAAGGCTATCTCGCTTTGCGTCTGCATCGGGTGACCATACAATGGTTCGACGCCTTCTTCCTCGTTTCTGTATGACGAGCTCGTCCGGACTGGGCGCGGGGCTCCAGGCATCCATACTGTATCTACTGTTCATAACATTGTCCATGGCACTGACCTCTAATGATAGATTTCCTATGGATTATTTTTTTGTATTGGTGGAATCTATGAGAATCGCACTAAGGTGACGTTCTGAAATTTCACGTATATTTACCAGGGGAAACTGTCGAGGTAGTCATGTCCGGAATGACCGCGAGTGCCTGACGTACGGATCTACGACGTCTGGTATCCGGATGTCGTAAAAAATCTCGAGTAGGCGTTGTCATCATCTAAGCACGAGGAAATAATCGAAATAGTCATGAGTATTAATAATTAGTTGTAAAAAAGGACGATCGTCCTTTCGTGCAAATGTTTAACAATACAGACAGTCGTCGCAACACAAACTCGAGCGTCCCGAAGCCGCTTTCTTAATAACTACGATAACCTGAATGAAAAAATAGTTCATACCGTTAGCAGCAATCCGAGATGTATTTAAAATGGTCGTGTCTCTCTCTTGGACGCTTGGGTTACTCAAATATTTGATAAACGACACGCAGATATTAATTCACAAACGTACACGAGACATCACGGATCGCAGATCTAGTGTAAATGGCGGGAAACAGGTATCCACAACGTTTATGGTTTTCGCGCGAAATTACTGTGTTTACGAGTTCCTATTGGCTTGTTCGCGAGATTAAAACGTCGAAACGATTCCTCGATTGGACGAATAACGATATTTCTCGAAAATAATTATTGAGGAGCCGTTTATAGTCGACTGTGACACTGAACAGAGAGTACCGAAGGCAATCAGACGAACAATGTTTTATAGAAACATTTGCTGCGTGGTGCCGCCCTCTGGGCTACTTGGTACTTCTGGTGGTGAACTAAAGATACTGTTTTCGCTGTTTTCACCATGTGCACACATTTTACATTATTTTATTTAGCCCATCACATGTAAATTCCAATATAATCCATGTAATTAGCTATATTTTTATGTTAAACGACTGTAATTACGTTGACAATTGTTTACAAAGATAAATGTTGAAAGATATGTGGCTAATTTCACAGAGCCCGCACCGCAGTATATGGCTGTGCCGTGTGTAGCGCCAACAAACACTAGATTCCATGAGAATAACCGCATACTTACCCGTTCGCCACCACTACTAACTTGCCGGACTAGGTTAGTGTAAATATGAATTTCTAACCGAATGGATGTAACAGGGCGTCGGTTACGGTAGGACAGGATCTACACGAGGAAGGCTTAAATGTTCATGTGAAAAAATCATTCGCGCAAAGTATTATAATAATGGCAATGACGGGACAGCCTCAAGTTGCAAGGCAGGACGATGTTCTCGAGTGCTTTTTATACCCGAAGTTTTGTTTCACGACAAATCCTGAGCAAGTTACAGATACGTTACTCGCTGATGAGATCAGTAAGTTCAGTCAGGTTATTGACAAGTACACAAACGACTATATCTGGCATAGAGATTCTCTCGTGTTCCGTCCTAGGACCAAACAAGCACTATTGTTGGAGAAAGTTTTGGAAGGATCATCAATTACCGATGGTGAGAAAAGTTACTCGTATTTTATTCTGGCATTATTATGATTGTTATTATTACGATTATCAACTACTTTCTTTGACCCGACAATGGATACAAAAGGTGAGTTCACCCACCCAACATCCGGAAATGAAGTTAAAAATTTTTCCTATTCATTGATTGAACAAATTCACCCAAATCTTGTAACTTAATTTATAAAATGGATGTAATTGTTATCAGCATGATCAATATACAAATATTTACCATCTTCGTAACGTGTATGTCTTACCCCGCTTACGTATTTCACCCTGAGGAAACGTATACAAAAATTGATCAAACTCAAACTCGTAGAATAGATACGATCAAACATTTTTATAGAAATTAGTTAGTTTTACATAATATCTTGATATTTAAAGCAGAAAAGAACGACTTTAAAAACTCTCGGTTTTTCAAAACTTACACAAACCTCTTAATATTCTCAGATCGATCAATCCTGCCACACATACACTCGACATTACATTTCGACGAAGACATCGGCGACGAGTGGTTCGTCGTGTTTCTCATATTCAAACTGACCGAAACGTTCGAAGGTCTCATAGCGAGACTGGTAGATGGCGACGGTGAATTTCTTCTCATAGAAGCAGCAGATTTTTT
Organism: Netelia inedita; assembly: GCA_964017225.1. Lineage (NCBI taxonomy): Eukaryota > Metazoa > Arthropoda > Insecta > Hymenoptera > Ichneumonidae > Netelia > Netelia inedita. Next base: position 6,338,279 of record OZ024922.1, on the reverse strand, counting down.
GCCACCTTGGGCGAGTCCCGAGGCATGTCAGGATCGCGTATTCGTACGCAATGGCGAAATACACGCGGTTCACGACAGAGTAACGAGGGGCAAGACGTTACCCGATTTATTAAAAAGCGTCAGTGACAAGCCTCATATATCGGTAATGTCCGACAAAGTTCAGGCCGCTCTGAGAAAACGCATTTGCGTGTATCCCGATGAAATACAAAAGAGGAGACACAAGGCGCGTGCTTTTCTTCCCGAAAAAGCTGCTTCCATACTGGCGCAAGAGCCTGGATTGATATCTTATGCTATTAGAAGCATCGTTCATTCGGATCCTCTCAAAAGAAAGGTAAAATCTTCGATTCAAAATATTATAATTTTAATTATAATATTCCTTAATTTCAGCATCGCAAATCGAGGTATACGAAGATTGGCGTCGAAATCAGGGACTTCGTAAAGCCACGCGTGCCAATTGTTCATTAGTCTTTCGTTTATCGTTTCTTAACGAGCCCTATCAATTATATCATTCAAATTGTTCCAAATTAATCTTCTTCGCGAATTAAAGTTTTGTTTTAAAACAAAAACGAGTAAAGTGCGATAAACCTTGATTTAATTAATATTCTATCGTTGTCGATTCATTCTTACCAGGTATGTCGAGCAATGAGATATTTTCCACCCGAACAACGTACGATGGTGAACGTTAAAATGACTCGTTGCTTGTACGCCATGGCGACGCATTGTCGTTACACGGGTGATCCAAGAACGGGATGGAATTTTCCTCCGACCAACAGTCCGAAGTACAATGCACATCTGCTTGGAATAAAAATAGCCTGTGGACTAGAGATGCTAGTGGCTAGAGCTAACGAGGAACGAAGACGCAAAGGTGGAGACTTGAACAATGAGGGGAAACCCCTTATTAACGAGCAGGCATGGACGACGTTCTTGCGACGTCTCGAGTTGAGCGGGTACTTCAGAGGTCTTCTCGAGGGTAGTCAAGAGCGTGAGAAACTTCTGTCCGTTGCTAAGGAATATTTCGAGTCGCAGCTTGGAACGACAAAGTATGCGAGTAGCGACGACGATAACGAGGCGGAAAGAATTCTAAAAGCTTGGCAAAACATCCAAACGAATGATTTCGAAATGCACGGTAATTCCAACATTTTCTCTCAACGATCGATATGTCTTCAGTAGCATTGCGCTTATGCGTCTACGTCTTTGATTAATTTTCTATCGAATCGCAGCTCAAGACGAGGCCTCGTTGAGTCCACCAGACAGCGATAGTTGGCTGAACGTTGATCCGTCCCAATTGGAGGCAATGCTAGGACAACACTGGAATATAGGAGACAAAAAATCCGAGCCTAATCAATCGGTCGGTCTTAGGGAAAAGGTTCAAGCTTTCTTGAATCAATCGAGTGACGTCGATGGTGTGCAATTTCTCGGGTATGCTATTTTTTTTTTTTGCTCGGTGCTCTTTTTATTAGGAAAAAAAGAACAATAGGAAAGTAAAATAAAATATTTTTCGTATTTAAATAATGTTTCTGCATTTCAGGGAACAATCAGCCGCGGATGACGCGAAGCACGATCACGATGACGGTGGTCGTATAGACTTTGATACTGATGTGTTCGACAGTACACTTCGCGATATATTAGATCTCGTTGTACCTGGTGGTGATGGTGAATTCGACGGTAGCTCGGAAGGTTCGCTCGGCGGTGACGACGATGATAGAGGCGGTGAGATGGATAAGTACATGCGACTTCTTGGCTCGGAGCTTCAAATGAAAATGGAAAAGGACGAGAGCGTTAGTCAGAATAATCGTAAAGATCCAATCGAGACGAATCTTATCGAGAGCGTGGAGGAGGAAGAGGGAGGTGCCGGACCCGCCGGTAATATAATAGGTGGTCCGGTTCGAAGACTCATGCATCTGCAACTTCAATCGCCGACGAATTGCGTGCCTCCCGATTTGCAGAGCTAATACATGAACGTAACGTGAAAACAATCGCTTTCGTCACATTTAAACGCCGAAATAGCGCTAATTCATTGCACGAGGTAAGGCGTTTTTATACGCGAAGACCATCGAGTCTACTCCCGTTGCACATTTCGTAACGCTAAAAAAACAAAACAAAAAAAAACGAAAAACATTTTACACCGCGAAATCTCAAAACTTTCGGTGCGAGCATTTTACGAATAAGAGAGAAGAAGAAAAAGTATCTCGAGCATTAAGAGATGCGTTTTCCATTTTGTGGAAAAGAAAAGCGAATCATATCATAGTTATGGAACGTTTAAGCATATATATAGTACTTAACAGTTGATCTTCCGCACTTAACGAAACTCAAACGTTGTGCACGCCGATCCCTATGCCAATGTACGAGAATGAAAAATCAGCTTGCAATTTGCTCACTCAATCGACGATATCGTTCTACTTCCCCTTAACGACGCGTACTAATAATGCCGTAAGTCTCGAATCAAAAGAGGATCTATTGTACTTTTATTATTTTGGTTGATTTCTCTTTCTCCCTTCTTGACAGTTCTTTTTTACATGATTTGCATTTTTTTACTTCCATTTTCGGTTCGTTTTGTACATAACGATCGTAACAATAAATATAAATCGGAGATTGAACAGTGATTGGTGTCGCGCGTTGTCATCTCGCGCTTTAAACAAAACAAAAAGCGCTACATTCATTGATATTTGCAATTAAATGCACAAATTAACGATATAAAAATTTCGACAATGATTTTCATTTCTTTATATCGCGTTCCTTGTAGAATTCGTGGATCGACGGAAAGTTGGTATAGTCCATTTTTTTTTAAAGATACTACCTAATTGGGATTCGAAGATTCGCGCGGTTATTTCAAAAATCGCTTGAACCATTTGGGAGCTTGAACCGACGTTTCGGTCTGATTTACGGACCCGCTTCTGCTTGGGCCCGGTACAGGATCCGTAAATTTTTGTTCTTCCTTGACAATCATCGGTTCGGGTGATTCGACGAATTTGGGGATATCATCATTATTGGAATCTTGCGTAGTCTCACGAGTCATAGCGATTCTGAAAAATAAAAACAAATATTAATTGTGTTTTCTAAATACGTCGAATAAACTTGACACCTCTGGTATTGTCTATGGTGTTGTTTACCTGGATTTAATTGCCTGAACACCGGCGGCTCGAGGATCGGTCAATTTCGATTTGAGCTCGGGCCTCAGATCGGAAGTTCCGGTATAATAAATAATCGCCGAGGGAACAAGATTTTCATCGACCAAACGTTTCGAACAAACGAGATCCTTTCTCGGAGGTGTCGTATCTGTGATTAAATTAATAATAGTCAATTTTTCATAAACTACTATAGATATATCGAGAGGAAAAAAATATTAAGCGACACTAACACAGGACGAAATCGCTATCGGGATTAGCGAGATAGCCTTTGACGAAATCCTTGACAGTATCGATCGTCTCTAATGGCCCGAACAATCCTTGTAGCACCATCTGATTTGGAAATTGGATTCTTATAACGGCGCGACGATACTTGTTCAATTTGTTCAGAGTTATTTTGTTGCTCTCGAGCTCCCGCTGCGCTCCTGTCGTAAGTGGCGCCTCTTCGAGTTCCTCCCGTTGTTTCATCGCGTCGCGCATCAAAGCTTTTGCATCTTCGATGGTGAGATCAAAAAAATTGTCCGGCAATTCGTCGCGCGGTAGAGCTTTCGCACCCGCCTGATTGAACAACAGAGCGTTTCTCTCTCCTAACTATGATAGTAGAAAATAAAAGTTGACGATTCATTAATCACTATTAAACGATAAAAACATTACAAAGATAAATTCTTGCCGATAAAAAAAACTCACAAATTCTATTTTTTCCTCGACTGGGATATCGCGAGTTCTCATCGGGGTGTTTTCCTTTTTCGGTATCTTCTCGTCCTTCGGCGTTGCTAAATCGCTCTCTGGCGTCGATTGTCTCACAGGTTCATCGTGTTTTTTTTCCATCTCGTCGGGTCTTCTTCCCACCACGTGTCCGGGTCCGACGTTTTTGAATTTCGATTTTTCGTTTTTCAACAACGACATAGGATCGGACATGGCTTTACTGAGATAATTTTGCACCGACGACGAGGCTCTCTTCGGCGCTGAATCGTTCTTTCCTGATTTCTTATTGTTTTCTTTGGGCGTTGGCTTCGGCGCGGGTGGACGATAAACGTGCGCCTGAGACTTCAGAGCTTCGGGATTTCTGTGCATCAATCTTAACATCGCTCGGCCGCTCGTTAAACCCAATGTTTTTAACGTCGTCGTTTCGAGAGTTTCCTTTCCGTAAACCTACGAAATTATCGAAACGACGTTCGAAGTTTATTTAAACCGTATTTACCAAAACGATAGCATCTCCATTCATTTGTTAAAAAAATATATAAAAATTACATGACATTACTGAAGCAAATGAGAAATTAGTAAACGAGTTTGACAATTTTTGTCCAATGTAAAACCAACTATATCTAACCTATGTTAAGTATTTTTCTAAATCTTTGAATTTTATAAATTTGCTTTTAACATACCTCTTGATGCATGTAGATCAGTATCGCGTTCTCAGTTTCTTGATCGGGACAAAGACTCTCCAAAACTTGAATGAGCGACGTGGTTGAGAGAAAATCACCCATGAGCCTCTCCCCATTTTCAAGTTGCAGACCTATTGTTACATTGGACACTTCGCGCTCTTTCGAGCAGGGCACCATCTCGAGAGTCGCATTATTGGGCAATGCTGTGAAGCGGAGTATCGCATTGGCATCCAATAATTGATTTTGATGCCTGAAATAATATTAACGATCATTTGTTGTAAATAAAAAGTCGTTAAAAAAAATTCATAAATCCGGAGAAAAAAGGAATTAGATTCGACTTTGCAATACTGACTTGACATCGTATCTTTGAGGATTGAATCCTTGTTTGAGACAGACTTCCTCCAAAACCTGCAATATGCGTTTGTTCGTGATAGAGATAAGATTCATACTTTCGGATTATAAGGAGAAAAGACACGAAGGTAAAGCATCCCCATGGGGGCTAATCTTTTATCCGTATCTGATAAAATATCAAATGACTCAAGTATGCTGAATACATTCTATATTTGTTGTATTTATCTTTGTTCAAAGCACATGAATTCTTATTATAAAGATTGAATTTGTTATCTCTAGCAGCAAAAAGTGTAACTAATCGATTTTTTGTCATGGAGGCTTCAAGATTTTGAGAAAACTCTCTATCTCGGACTGTTCAAACATCGAAAATTAATCTCGTAATTTATAATATTTTGGTTTTCTCGAAATTTCTAGGCCCCTGAAAATAAATTTACTACAAGTGTGTGATAGAAATGATCTACGTGTTGGGATCACACACTTCTCCGTGTGAAAAGTGACAACGACTATAGTTCAATACATAAAAAACGCAGGCTCAAAGTTAATTCGTGCACACGATAATTAAAGAGCTCGTATACGTCTCTGCGTGAGTGCGTACGTGTATATGTGTGTGTACGGCAACACACGAGAACGTTACGACGAAATAGAAATGAAAAATCAATTCGATCATTTTTATGTTCGGTCAGGCGAATATGTCATTTCATATTGTCAAAAAAATGTAGTATTCAATTCGAATATGAGATAAGGATGTTTTTTACCTGTAATATCGTCGAGTTCGGGGTGACTTTGACATTTTGACGGCGGCCGTTGGGGGCCAGTACGGTGACACTCCTATTCGCTGCCATGCTAGACTAAATTCTGTAAGTGTCTGTTGCGATTTCAAGTTTTGTTCATCGATCACGAAATATGCGGTTGATATGATCAGAACACCTCTTTATATCCAGGAACTTTGCGCGCCATCGTACGGCGATTGTCGAAACTGTCATATCTCTTCGAAACCTCAGATTTAGAGCCAGGTCATCGTTTCCACGAAACGTCACAGCTCATTGGCATTTTGTTAACTGTATTGTGTGTGTTTTCTGTTGCGCTTGTGTATGGTATATATAAACAGTTGTGCGTGTTCAACAGCAAAATGTCTGCGATCTGTGATGTGTTTACGGTAATAAACGATCAACGCGTAACGTGACAGTGTGCTTATGTATTCACGTTAGAGAAACACGAGCTGTCACAAATGATCATTAAAATGCAAGCGGAATTGTGGCGCTATGGCCGTCTCCTTTAACCGGTACGCCCTTAGCCTGCCAGAGTCCGAGAAGTGCGAGCTCGTAAGCTCTGTTGACGATTCCGAGAGTGCCTTTTCAAATATTAATTATCCGCGGGATCATTATAACACGACAACGACGATAAATCATACGAAATCTGTCACTGTACCCCTGTGCGTTCTCGGCGACGTTCAGCTACGCTTCTTATGCCCCGAGGATCTCGAAGAAGTGCGAGAACTTTGCGAAGATTGGTTTCCCATAAGTGAGTAAAAAATGAAAATTTCTTTATTGCACGTTTTTTATTTTTCCTATTCTTACATACTGTGAATTCCCAAGAGATTTTATAATGTAAGTGATTATAAATAACGATAAAAATATAGTTAATCGATGTAGACAAAAATTACCTATTATAAAGGGTTAACCGTCTCGGCATAGCAAAGATCGCCGCAGTCCGAGCGGTTTCGCGCGCGTGTTGGTGAGACACCATACTTTCCTTATGGGATCCGCACACACGCGTACTGCCACGCGTTTCGTACCAACACTTTCGTCTTCAAAGTTATCGAAAACATGTATTTCTACATAGCAGCAATATCTACTAAATAAATCACTATTATCATTAACTTTCTTATTTTCTTTATCAATCATTATATAATTAAACATATTAATTGGCAATAATGTAATAATCTATTACGAGTGATATTATTATCCATAATAATAGGAATAAATAGTAATCTAGTCGTTATCTTAAATATGAAATTATCCGTGCATATATTATTTCCTACTATCTCATTTCTCGGTACGTAATCGATATCGTCTTCTTCTCAGATTACCCTTACACATGGTACGAAGACATAACGAGCTCGTCGAGATTCTATGCTCTTGCGGCGGTCTTTGGTGGTGTAATCATAGGATTGATCGTGGCTGAAATAAAGCCATATGCGAAATTAAACAAGGAGGATCGCGGTATTCTCTGCTCGAGTCTGGGAAAGGATTCCCTGGTTGGTTATATCCTCAGTCTCGGCGTGAGACGTTCCTACAGAAGAAACGGCATTGCCTCTCTTCTCCTCGAACAACTTTTGGCTCACGTAACAGCGCCCGAACGTTCCACCGTCAAAGCAGTTTTTCTTCACGTTCTATCGAGCAACGCGGCGGCGATACATTTTTACCAAAGTCGGCACTTTAGGCTTCACAGCTTTCTTCCATATTATTATTACATAGACGGACAGTGCGAGGATGGTTTTACGTACGTTTTGTACATCAACGGAGGACATCCCCAATGGGGAGTATGGGATTGGATGCGTCATTTCGTTGGCTCAATGGCAAGCCTCGGTCCTTGTCGAGTCCCACAGTGGATATGGCAACGTCTACTGTGGGCAGCGACGTTGTTGTCCTATCACAGATGATACATCGCGCAGTGTCGTACGAATCACTTACGACTTGAAAATTTTGCCGAATGACGCAGGGTATGAAACTCTCGTAACCAGCAAAAAGAAACAAGATTAACGCCGATATGTTCGATTTTTTTGCGATACTCAATTCGCGATGCGATTTTTCTCGCATTGCGATAATACGATTTTTTTGTTAGAAAACTTTCTCATCGTATACGCCACGCACGCTCGCGTTTAGACAACGCGATGCCAAGTCCTCGTTTGTACCGCGAAAGCAGGAAAATTATATTTATTTTGAGATCTCATCGAGCAGGATCAAACAGCATTCGTTACGTTCACATATGTATTTAACATTATCTATTTGACATGTGTATATATATATATATATATATATATATATATATATATGCGTAAACTCAGGAGTATATATATATATACACGTATATAATATAAATAATACATTATAGAGAGAGAATATAATATTATTGGACTATAGATGTACATAATATGATTACTGTAGTATAATCAGATTGTTTGTAATAAAAAAAAAACGATATGTTATAATAAGACTTATAAAGTAATTGGCACAATTGCAAGTTACTTATGTCATCAGGCTTTCTTCAATGTCATTCAAAAATATCTCATATGCTTGAAAATGTCGACAGACCCTCTTGTATGAAATTGATCTTTTCAGGGGGTAGGAAATTCCTATAGATCGAAGGAAGGCAGAGGTAATTTACTTGGATAACGGTTTTTTATAATTAAGGGGTAATTAAAAATTCATTGTAAAAAAATTGTCCAAAATCTTTTTAAAGGGACAAAACGTGTTTGAGTAAACGGAAATGTGCATGTGATGCACGGAATAATTGTGTATTACAGAAGAATTTAAATTTGTCCAGGAGGTTTATGGGTCTTACGAAAATAGCCTGAAACTGTTCATCTATGTCGAGCATATCATTCTCAGTTTTCATTACGCATCACATTGTGCATCATGTGGTACATAGCATCATACATCGACTCACATTTTTCTATAAATATTTTTCACGAGGAACCGTTCCTTTATACCTGGTAGGTTATTTGCAACTACCTAAAATACACTCTGAAACGTTAATTAGACTGACCCACAATGCCCCTCCAAAAATCACGTCATAGGCACGATGTTCGTACATGCCAGTTATCTGGCCAACATCAGAGAGGTTCTGAGAAACGATAGGCGGGAACGTTGTAACACGAATATCATAAATTAAACGATTTTTGGAGGAAAAGAAATTTGGACCGTCTACTCATGAAAAGACCCGAGTGTCGTGTAGAAATCGCGAGATTATATATACATATATCTATGTCCCCTTCGCCATATATGTGATTACCATAGATTGCGGCTAATTTAACATGAGTGCAACATAGTTCACCCTTTGGCCACTCAAATGTCGTAGAATAAACATTCGACGTTTCAAATTTTGTCGAGCATTAGTAATCTCTACCCCTAATCTTTTTGTAGATCAAATCACATCAGATACGTGTGCGCTGATCAATGATAATTTGCGAAGAGCATCAACCAATGTCGAACAAAGTCCATCGAAAAGGTGCTTTCGATTAATGAAAGCTAATAATTTTTCTACAATTTTTATGGCCACTCCTCCGCAGCCAACTTCGTGTTTCAACTTCCGCTCGCATGTTGCGGATCGCCCTAATTATTTCTGCATGCAAGTAAAAAATGCCCAACGTCGTTCTCATACGTTTTATTTGAAGTACAAGCTAGCGAGGTTTAGTTTTTCGTAAACATCGACAACTGTTCAATGAATATTAAAGCCATTCATCAAGATTTACTTAATTTTAGTTAATATTCAATTTTTCAAAGTATATACTTAAAACAATCGCAGTCATGGAGAAACCACAAAAGATGCCTAAAGTGGCAAAGGTACGTTAAATTTTTATTATATTATTGTTCCATGAATACAACATATTTCAAACCCTATCAGTCAAATGTTTGCAAATCGTAATTTCCTTTGAATCATGGAATCGTTGAAGCCCTTGTACTAAAGTAAAGTAACATTCGTGATGTTAATTATTCTCAAGATTTTGTTGTAAAATTTTTAAGGTTATAATGTAGTTTGAAGGTTATACCGACGAAGTCATGGAAGGGGAAGACAGTATTTGCTTTTTTGTCGAGATTTTGTATTAAACATCACTTCTAACAATATTGAATAACCCTAGTAAATATTTTAATCGAACAGCGTATAAGCTTATCTTTGCAGCCATATATATGTTAAAAAAAACAAGAACAATATGAAAATAAGAAAGCAATCTATATCGAGTACAGTTTACGATTTACCATTATTCGAATTTGTCGATAACAGGTGAAGAACAAAGCACCGGCTGAGATTCAAATAACAGCCGAGCAGCTGTTGAGAGAAGCTAAAGAGCGTGATTTAGAAATCCTTCCACCTCCGCCTAAGCAAAAAATTTCCGATCCTCATGAATTGGCGGACTATCAACACAGAAAGCGCAAAACTTTCGAGGATAATATAAGAAAGAATCGCATGGTATTGTCTAATTGGATAAAGTACGCGCAATGGGAAGAGAGCCAGAAGCAAATAGCGCGCGCAAGATCCATATACGAAAGAGCGTTGGACTGCGATCACAAAAATATAGCATTATGGCTCAAATATACCGAAATGGAGATGCGCAATCGTCAAATAAATCACGCGAGAAATTTATGGGACAGAGCCGTAACGATACTCCCGAGGGCGAATCAATTTTGGTACAAGTATACGTACATGGAGGAGATGTTGGAGAACATTGCGGGAGCTCGTCAGGTTTTTGAACGTTGGATGGAATGGGAACCGGCGGAGCAAGCTTGGCAAACGTATATAAATTTCGAACTCCGATACAAGGAAATACAGAGAGCGCGACAGATTTACGAGCGTTTCGTTATGGTACATCCGGATGTGAAACACTGGATCAAATACGCTCGTTTCGAGGAAACTCATGGTTTCATCAACGGAGCGCGTCAAGTTTACGAACGCGCCGTAACGTTTTACGGCGATGAGAGTCTGGATGAAAAATTGTTCGTATCGTTTGCGAGATTCGAGGAGGGACAGAGGGAGCACGATCGTGCAAGGGTAATTTATAAATATGCCCTTGATCACATACCGAAAGATAGAACGCAGGAGATATACAAGGCATACACGATACACGAGAAGAAATACGGCGATCGTTCGGGAATCGAAGACGTTATAGTGAGCAAACGTAAGCGACAGTACGAGCAGGAGATACATGAAAATCCCTCGAATTACGACGCCTGGTTCGATTATCTAAAGCTCGTTGAGTCCGAGGGTAATGTCGAGAATATACGCGAGACTTACGAGCGTGCTATCGCTAACGTACCGCCGACTAAAGAGAAACAATATTGGCGCAGATACATCTATCTGTGGATAAATTACGCTCTATTCGAGGAACTCGAGACCGAGGACATCGAAAGATGTCGGCAGGTTTACCGAGTGTGTCTTTTCGAGCTTATACCGCACAAACAATTCACGTTTTCGAAGATGTGGCTGTTGTATGCGAAATTCGAAATACGACAGAAAAATCTGACCGCGGCGAGAAAAACATTAGGAATGGCGCTTGGTATTTGTCCTCGTGATAAACTTTTTCGAGGGTATATAGATTTGGAAATTCAATTGCGCGAGTTCGATCGATGTCGGATATTGTACGAAAAGTTTCTTGAATTTGGCCCAGAGAATTGCACAACCTGGATGAAATTTGCCGAGCTCGAGACTCTGCTAGGTGATACGGATCGGGCGAGAGCTATTTATGAATTGGCTGTTTCACAACCGCGTCTGGATATGCCGGAATTACTGTGGAAGACTTACATCGATTTTGAGATATCGCAAGAGGAGGCCGAGAACGCTAGAAATTTGTTCGAGAGACTGCTGGATCGTACACTGCATGTTAAAGTGAGTATTCGACTGGTTTTCATAGTTAATTCGTTCAGAGTCATGATCCTGGGCGTATTAATAACAAAATAATGATTTTTTTAACAACCCATCGTGAACGCAGATCACCATAAATGAAAAATTATGAAAATCAATAAATATTAAGTTAAATAAAGCGTGCAGAGCAGAAAATACAGTAAACTCCCGTTTATCCGAAATGATCGGCCGGCGGCCGGTTCGGATAAGCCGAAGTCCCCAGTTTTCCCGCGTGAAACACCCCGAATTGCGTCAATACCGCGAAGTACGATCGTAAAACGTGCGTACGTAGAATACTATTGATATAGTTGTGAATAAGCCTGCATGTTTTTGACTGAAAAATTTGTATTGACGTGTTAAAAAGGCGCTAAAGTATGATTGAAAACTCAAAGTTTTTAAGTGCCGAATAACAAAGCTCGTTTATTTTGCGTTCTTACAGAAAAAATCCGTCTTATTTGGTAGCGAGAACAAAAACAGGAGTTTTTATTTTATTACCTACTCTTTTGAATGAAAAAATTAACTACAAAATTATGAAACAAAACTGGAGAGTACTCAAAGGAAACTTTAAAGTAAAAAAAAAACAAAAAAATTTAACTTATGGACGTTGAAAATTCTAGGACGCTTCATTAGAATTTATTTTTTGGTAAAAAAGTCTGTAATGTTTTTTTTGTTTTTTGGCTTGAGAAACTTTTGTTGCGGCAATATTTTTTAAGTTGTGAACAATGAAAAAAAAATCGGAAAAATTTCTTCGGATAAAGCGGATTTCGGATAAACGCGATTCGGATAAGCGGGAGTTTACTGTAATGCAAGAACGATCGAGCGTTTTATCCTGAACTTTTTTTACATAAGAAATTATTATCCTCTACCGAAGGTTTGGATAGCTTACGCCAAGTTCGAACTCGCAAATCCAGTTGTCGAAGATGGCATTGACAGTGTCGTTCTGGCGAGACGAATTTTCGAGCGTGGTAACGCGGCGATTCGATCCAGTGGTGACAAAGAGAGCAGAGCCATGCTCCTCGAGGCTTGGAGAGATTTCGAGAACGAGAGAGGTGACGATGAAAGTCGATCGAAGATAATCGAGAAAATGCCACGAAGAATAAAACGTCGAAGACGCGTGGTCGGTGACGACGGAGTGAGTATTTGCATAATTTTTATTTCCGATAAACTAAAAGAATTCCTTAATCAATTACGTTACTCACGCATTCTTAGAGCGACGATGGTTGGGAAGAAGTGTTCGACTTTATATTCCCCGAGGACGAGTCACAGAGACCGAATCTCAAGTTCCTCGAAACCGCGAAGGCGTGGAAGAAACAGAAATTTGTAACGGACACAACGGTGGAGAGAGCCGATGGTTCAAACGACGAAAAATCAAGTTCAAGTTGACTCGATTGAAAATAAATACAAGCGCAAACGTAATTGTATCAATTCGAAAAATCGTTCGAGTTTTATCGAGTAACCTTTACGCCCCTCGTTCTTCCTGTGTATAATCATCGACACTGCGTGGGTGTGTATTAGATATTTTGTACAATTTTATTCATAAGAAATACAATATATACGAAGATACAAAAACTGTAGACTCTGGCGGGAAGTGTGATGTTTACGGTTAAAAACCATAGAAAATATAAGTTGTTCTGTACAAGCGCAATACCGCAAATGCATTTGTGTGTGTGTTTTTTTTGTTCTTTGATTTACAACTGCAATAGAGATAAATTGACAACTGCTAAGATACAATTGCTGATACAGAATATTGAGAACGAGAACGAAAATAACAATTCAATACTACGAACGTTTCGATTCGTCGAAGGTTCATTTTATTTTTTCTTAAATCTTGCGTTTTACCACGATCTCTTGATCTACAAATACTGATGAGGAAACAGAGAAAATTGGTATTCGCACCGATTCTCTTTACCAGCGCGTGCACTTTTCGCAAAGTGCGAAAACAAACGTTCGAGACAACGGAAGAAAAATACAATTCCGTTGCGTAATTACACATATTGCGAAAAATCGCATCGCGGCCACGTATCAAGTGTAAAGAGCCTGAGTACCATATCGTATCTTGTTCTTTCGTCAGGCGGGAAGATCGGATATAAATTTGTCAAGTTCAATCGCAGTGGCAAAAATTTATCATTTCATGGTATTGAAATTTTCTGTCTGAAACATCTTAAGACTTTCGAGAGTTTAAAGTTCTCTTGCCATTCGCCATCAAACCGTTATTGTATACATTTTTTCTTTTTGTTAAAAATCTATTTCACCCAATCCCCGCAAACTTCGTGAAAATAATTGATAACGGAGCAGAGGGATCGACTAAATTTATAAACTGGCAGTATCCAAGCTGCGCAATAACATCGAACGATCGGCGTTTGCGATAAAAATTTAATAAAAAAGCGTAATTTGGAATTATAATCCCAAATGCGGCACGGTAAAAATAGTTCGTACACGATCGATGAAATATTATTTGTATCCGATGAGAATTCGATGATGCTGCTAATAGATTGATCCTGTCTTTTATAATCATCGGGATAATTTATTATCCCTAGTATGAGAATTTCTTTTCGAAACACTACGCGCTTATTCGATCACCGAGGTAATAGTTATATTACTCTGTATATATTTATATATATGCATTGAACTCTTCGCTCGATCGCGATGTACCTCATTTTACAGATTGTTTCTTTTTTTTCTCGTCGCTCTCAAAGCCAGAGTCCAGATCATCGCTCAGGCACTTCTTGAGGGTACAAGCGCGTGAATTTTGTCTGTCGTTTCTCTGCTCTATCAACAGTCTTTTCATACTCTCGACGAGGTGTTTGAAAAATTGAGGATAACCGTCGTAGCCGGGAAAAACATTAACGTCTATGATGGCGTATCTACCGGTGTGATTCTCGATAACTACGTCGACACCGACGAGTACGAGGCCGAAGATTTTTGTCACTTTTGCTACTATCGTTTCGAATATCTCGATATTGGGTTGTACCCTGAGTGCCTCGTCCTCGGCCGATATCACCGACCATTCGGAATTCGAACCGCTTTTCGATATATCGTGTGAACTGAAGAATAACGTGTCTTGCGACTCGCAATCGTTGACGTAGAAATTCTTCAAACTCGGCCTCTCGACGACGTTGAAGTTATTACCGACTATAAATACCTTGTACAATATCGCGCTATGATTTACAAAGTCTTGAGCTACGCAAGGCGGCTGACAATCCTTCAAACCTTTCTCGTTGAAGATCACCATCATCTGACGAGAGATTGGTCAATGAAATACGGATTAAATACCGATAGGAGACGTTTTAAACGTAGGAGAATATTTAATTACCCTATGCGCGTCGCTGGAGCCGTGTGCCAAAAGTGGTTTGCAGATGAATGGAAATTTAATACCCACCCTTCGCAAACAGGACAAATTTTCTTCGATATTTTTCGACGTTATCTCGACGGAATTCGGAGCGAATACATCTGTAACGAGAGGAAAGAATAGTCCTATGTTGTTCAAGTGAGAAATATCAACGATTTTTGAAAAATTATACACGATCTTTATATTTGATAGAAATGGGTTTTTTTAACGGGATTTACCATTGGACCTTATTCCAGCCTGTATTATCTCGTACGACTTGTGACGGTTGCTCAGATTTCTCACATTCTCGATAGGATCGATGACTATCATCTCCGGATGCCTATGAATGTATTCTTGTACTCTCATGACCACGGATCTTGCCTAAAATTAAAAAAATATGAAATTCAGCCGATTCGAGGTAAATCTTACATCGATCGCAGAGGGAGTACTCGTCGGAGTGTTACCAACATTCTGATCACCAGTTTCAGCATGAGCAAGTACATCGGTGAGTTTGTGAAGAAATATATGGAATGGCCCTTGTGAATCTAGATTTGAGTTTATGTCCATCTGAAAATGCATAAAAAAAGGTTGACTAAAAAAAATCATGGAATATTTACATATGGGTTATTTTTTAAAAAAAAACCTCTACAAATTCAGTTGTACCGAAGTCGTTGCATGAATGAAATGGGCATAAATTTTTGTATTATTATATATGAAAATAGGATGCGCTTTGAAATCGTCATAATGCAATTACGAGAGACCTTGAGGAATTTGTGGGGTTACGGATTGCCCCAGTTTAGTTTTACTAGATGTATTCCATATTTTTAAATGTGAATTTAAAAAGTTTCATTCTCATCGGTGTCGAAATTTACGAGACTTTTAAAAAGAACGTCATTATCACTATCTCCCTTGCATTCGAAGACCGGGCGTAGGTTCACGGTTTATCCTAACCTCTTTATCTTGGAGCAATGCAAACAAAAATAGCCGGGACGCTCGTATATTTCACAAACATTAACGGCAAATCATCGAAGACACTTACTTGTTTCAAAATGATACCCTCCTTGGCGCAAACATTGTGAAATTCGTTGCAGTTGAATTTTTGCCTTTTCTTCTCCGATATCCAATATCCTATGATACTTTTGTCGCTCATTTTGACTGATTTTTGTTACAACGGCGTATTAATCATTTCGCGATTAATCACTTTCGCGGTACTGTCATTTGACCGGACGTTCGTCTCAGCGTGATTACGATTAATTACGCTATTCGCTCATTGCAACAATATTATCGGCCGAATGGTGCTCGAAACGCGAAGCAAAAAAAAGCGTAGGGATATAGACTTAAGACTTCGACATGCTTCTGTACACTCTTCACACAAGGTTATGTTTATTCACGCGGTTTCACTACCAATTTCTATTTATTTGTACAGAATTTCCGTGGAAAAATGACACCGAAGGTCGACCGGTTTTCCAAAGCCGCTTACACAGTCGCTGGGGAGTTTTGAAGATCTCAACGACCACGTGTGTCGAGAAAAAAAACACTCGTCCAACTGGTGGTGACGCCAGTTGGCAACTGGCAGCAAGTCTCGGCCGCCGGTGAAAAGTGAAGCGCGAAAGATGCATATATATATATATATGTATATGTATATCTGTTATTCATACGTAATTACATTGTCAAATATTTATTTTACGCATCTGTCTGGCATGAGATCATTATGTTTGCATAGTGCGAAATAGGGAGTTTATCTTCATATTCCGAATGATATGCAAAGTACATGTGCTTAAATAACGACCCAGATTTCAACAACAGTAAATTTATATTATTTGCTCCAGTACATAAAAAATTCCCTAGGGTGCAATTCAATCTTATTGTTCCGAAGTATGTGCTAAGAGGTCGTTGGAATTGCGACATATTGATCATTTCACAATAATCCCACGTTATCAGCTCGTAATTGATCAAATAATTATTCGAATCAAAATTTCTTCCAATACCGACGTATGTGGTCGTAAATCATGTCTTTATGACCGTGTCTGGTACAATTTCCCCTGATTTTCGTCGTCCAATGTTATTCCTCGCGAACCTTGCAAAATGACACGAGTAAATATAACAAGAATATGAAATTTAAATATAGTTATTTTTTAATCTTGTTTACAGTGAGTTAATATACTTACTGGTAGTCGACTCGACATCTGTTTCCTGCACTTCGCCGAGACTCTGCACCGGCGACTAAAAGATAAATACAGGTGGTAAGAAAATAATGATTGAAAAAAGGTTATTGCCCTCGACGATACACTTTGCCTAGGCTTAAATTAATTCTGACAATCGAGGATACATTACGCATACATTTCTAACGAAAAAGTACTTACGTTTAAATCATTGACAGTATTGTCAGACGAGTCGAAATTGGCGAAACTTTTTGCGACAAATATTTTAACGCTATCGACGTTTCTCGACGATGATTCAACGCAACGGCCAGATGTTCCACATGTGCCAAACTCGGAAATTCTTATTTCTCCGAGAGAGTACGAGCACGAACTCGGTAAGAAGAGTTCACCTTCTGAATAATTTTCCGAGCATGTATCCGGTGTCTAAAATATTATTTTCAAGAATCAAACTTTTTGTGCCCGATAGCTAGTACAGTGGACAAAAACCGGAAACTGCATACTTACTTTTAGCTTATCGTTCTGTGATCGAACTACCGTTGAGCTGAAATTTGAAAAAAGAAATATATATTTTCAATTCCATTTAAAAATTATTATTTTTTAAGAGATATTTCGTTAAATTTTACTCAAGAATAATACTTTACTGACCTTGTTCCAGATACTTGTACAGATTGACTCAAAGAAACGTTGCTTTTTTCATTTCCGTTCAATTTTTTAAAAACAACGTCCTGATTCGTCTCTTCTTTTTTCACATCATTGTCGATGAAACCTTTTTCTTCTGTTCCTGGTTGATTCAGACTGTTTTTATTCTCATTGCTTTTTTTACTATCCTCCTTTTTTGTTTCCGATATTGAAACCGATTTTTCCAAATACGCCATTTCCTTTTCTGTTATTTTCGTTGATAGCGATGAAGGCAAGCATGTTTCTTTGTTTTCGACACTTTCATTATTGCCTGCACTATCTTTCAGCGCTTCTTCCAGTTCATTCGAGACTAATTTTGACTTCACATTTTTTGGCGAATTAATTTTTTCATCGGTTTCAGACTTTTTAGTACTCCCAGTTGGTTCTTCAAAGTCGTCAGAGTAATCTGTTGATACATCGAACGAGGTTCGATCTTTCAGAGACGAACCTGGTGAATTTGACGCTACATTTTTGGTTTTTGTTTCTCGCGTACCTTCTTCCTTCGCCGAATAGCTTTTATCTCTCGTCTCTTTGCCTTTGGATGAATTATTTTTTGCCGGATTTTCGATCAACGTCAAATTTGCTGGAATTATCGTGTTAGCTTGCACAACAGGAGAAGATTTGTCTCCGAACTCAGTTTTTCTCGTAGATACATGCTCGCTAGAATTTTGGATCAAAACCAAAGTCTTCGCTGTCGTGATTTCCGTATTTTCACTTTGCATACTTTGTCTTACAGAAATTTCCAGATTTTTCGGTGCCGCAGTTTGCTCGGATTTGCTGGAATCGTGTTTCATAACACGTTCGTCGATTAATTTCGTACCGATCGATATTTTTTCGCATTCGTCAGTCTCCCGGCCAATTGCTGAATCTTGAATCAACGATCTCGTCGAAGAATTTGGCGCTTCGACGAATTCGTGTTTTTCCAGCGTCGAAGAAGTTTGAGACATGACGATTTCTCGCTTCTCGTCATTGCCGATCCGAATCGATCGATCTTGAAGCAACTCGACAGAATTGCATTTTCTCTCTGCGTCGGTAAGAATAATTTTCGCCTCCTGTCTTAAATTATTTTTCGTATCGGGCAAAACCGAGACGATTTCGTTACAAAATTGATCGTCGCCAGATCCATCGATTTTGGGAACATCGCATTTTACCGACGAATCACCCGAGGACTCGGAATTAATTTTCGATCGTTGAATACCGTTCAAAAAACTCGCAAATTCTCTACAATTGCAATCAGCGTTATCGCCACGAGATCTTCCTATTTTCAAAACGTTGTTCAACGGCGTAGAAAATCTTGGGTGATTGCCACTTTTTGTCTCTGTAATTTTTATAATCGACGAATCCTTTTTAGAGTCTTCGCGACTCGAGACTTTCGAAATTTCATCGTAAATTCGTTCATGAGACGAGATTTTTTCTTTCCTCATTGACTCATCGACCGCACGATTATTTTCATTCTCTATTCTTCTCGTAAGTTTCGTTCTAACATTCGCCTCGACGTTATCGAGTTCCTGTTCACTGGAATTATCTCTGGTCGGTACGTTATAAAATTTGTCCTGATCGATCACACGAGAATCTTTATACTCTCGTTGCGTATCTTTTTTTGTTTGATTACAGACTTCGTCCTCATTCGTATATTCCGATAACAACGCATCTAGGTTTCTCGTCTCACGAATCACCTTGTTCATTCCACCGTCGATTTTTCTCAACACGTCGTCCAATTCATCTAAATTCGGTGGATTCAAGTTTATCTCTTCCAAGTCCCAATTTTCTTGAGAAAAATGAAGGTGTTGGAAAGATTTCTCCTGCGAATTTTCCAAATCTCCAATCGCGATGCCATCAACGGTCATTTCTCTATCAACGTTATCTCTTTCCGATTGACAATTAACGTCGGGTCGTTCGTTTCCGGGAAATTGATAATCACCGAGAAATTGTTCGACCGCTCGATCGAATATATTGATCTTATCTCGCGGCTCGAGAGCATCGAAAAAATCATTACCCGGAAAATGTTCCTTCGTAAAATCGTCCTTGTCATTACCGGCGCGTCGTAGAAAATCTATGAATGATTCTCCTCGATTATTTCGTGTCTCGTTCGTAACGTGTTCGTCACCATTCGATATTCTCGTATCGGCGTGTCCTTGGAGACGTTCCGGCTGAGCCGAATGGCCTGATTTATTCTCGTCGAGGTCGGAGGCCAACCTTGCCGATGGGACCAAGGTCGTATCTGATACATGTTTTTTTTCTTCACGCTGACGGGATATCTCCGCGACCTCGACTTCGTCGCCGGAACCTTCGGAAACCTCGAGGTCTTTTTCTTCATCGACTTGGGACACGTGACGAAATTCGAAGGTTTTGATATTTCGTTTGACCGGAAGAGAGGAACGAGGACAAGGTGAAATATCGACGTTCTCGACCCTCGTTATCGTCAACTCGTTGCGTATGTCCACGCGAGGGCCTTCCTGAACTCGAAAAGCATTGAACGACGGTCGTTCGCCAGGTTTGCAAGGACTTTGCTGTTTTTCCTCACTTTTCAAGATCGATCTCTCGTTCTCTTGATTTTTTCTCAATGGCATTTCCTCAACGCGTTTCGCTTCGTCAGAAAATAACGAATTTTGATATTTTTCAGGTGGTTCGACCGTGGGGATTTTCGGCTTTTGATTTTCCATCTCCAACAGTCTGCGGATCGTCGACTCTTCGTCGCAAATCGTCCCGCATCTTTCTCCGAAGCATCGATGTCTTCTTTGACACACTTCCGGTCTGCGGGAACGCTGGACCGGATATCTCGCTGTGGCTCTCGTGAATATTCTTCCTGACTCGTTAGCCTCGTGAAATCTCGTCGCCACGAGGTCACGAATGTACAGCGCGTCGTCATCGCCGCCTCGCTTATTTCCGTTTGATCTGAAACAAAAGTATTTGACTCGGTATTTCGTTTGAAGATAAAAATCGTAAATTAAGAAATTCGAATCGTAAATTGTTTCGGATAATATTTGTTATTTACCCGTTCGATAAATCACGCTCGGGACTCGATTCCACGTCGTAGCTAGCTTCGAGAATTTTCTTCTGAGCTTCCTTGAGCAATTTTTCAGCGTTCACCAACGCGTCACCAGTTTCCGGACTGTAAATCGGGGTCTCGGGAAGTTTTGTCGGTGATCTTTTTCTCGTTCTTGCCTTACAGTGTAAATAAGCAAAGAAATATTGTTAAAAATTCGTGTAAATTATCGACGTTCGTTTCCTTTTTAAAAAGAAGAAAAACCTTCGTTTTTTTTATAAGCAACGAAGAATTTTTGGCGGTACGTGATAATTCACCTGCTGCGAACGGTCTTGGCGATTTTTCATAACGTTCGAAACTCGGTCGTTCACGGGTGAGCGAGGATTATTTCTTGCGGTAACTCGTGGCGATGATCGATCCAACGAGCGAGTTCGCACGTGAGAAACGAACTCACGTTTATCAGGGCCGGTCGTTTGCCCGCCAGCTGCGTAACGGCTCGTACTACTACCCGATCGAAGCTTCTCGTTGCACATTGCGGACTGGCTCGCTTCCGGCTGTCGATCGGACTCGGGTCTTGCACTTCTGAAACGCGAGAAAAATAGAAATATTAATTTCGCGTATTAAATTAATAAATCTCAAAATGAATCTTGCTATCGTCGTATCAATATTTTCTCGTTACAGTAATGAAGTATGAAATTATTAAATTCAATAATTCTCAAAAATTCGAATAAACGAGTGGATGAAAAGAAAAATGCATATTTTGTAGTAAAATCTCTGACGAATGTAAATTTTGTTTTTTGTATCGTCTAAAATAACGTAAGCGAATCGATCGAATTGATTTAGCATTTTTATCGTCGTTTTATCAATTCGTATCGTTATGATCGATTCAAAATTTAGACAGCGGTCCGAACAAAAAAATGTGAACAATAAGAACTTTGTCTTCGTCGCATCGGCGATAAAAATCGACGTGTTTTCCACGGGCGTTGTTTCGTACGCTTACGTCACAGTTGACCCCTCCGGTTCGTGTCCATGCTCCGTTACGAAGCCCAATATCGATTGTTAAAGGGAATGTAGCTCGGAACAATCGAGAATACGTATTTTTCTTTCTTTCTTCTCTTTTCGATCAATCATTGTATCGAGCCAGAATGAATTGACAGACACTCGTGCATTGTAAGATAATAGACTGTAAATTTAACGGTCGGATAAATATGTTCAACCGAGCGAGAGTAATTGTATTTTACGTGGAAACGATGAACTTTGTCGAAGACTGGAAATGACTTAAAGCTGATATAACAGAAGGCACAAGCGTATCGTCACGAGTTACCTCGTGAATCTTTGAAAAATAAACTATCACATCGACGAGATGAAGATCTCAACGATTGAAAAGTGTAGATAGACACGTTCGTCGTAAAATTCGTTAATTAAATTAATATCACGCTAATTAAGGCATTTCGTTCGAAACAAATTTCCAAACGAACATCGACAAGTTCGTTTCGAAATAAACCTCTAATTGACGTTCCAATTAAAATTGTCAAAAGCGACGATTGTGCGTTGATAAAAAAAATGTATAAATTCTGCGAACGAGAGAGAGAGAGAGAGAGTGGGTGGAAAAAAATGACGAGCCAAGTTTCTTGACCCTTTAAAGCTGAGAGGCTGATTTAGCTCGGATCCAGAAGGTTCGAGACATTTTGGCAAATGACCAACTTTTCCTTAGCAATTTAAAGCTCGTCTCTCGCATCTCTGCGTGAAACAGCTCTCTCAGTCTGCGAAGACGTATGAATAAGTCGAGTAGTTCATTAAGGAAATGTTCCATCTCGTTTGTCTCGACGAAATATCGAATAAAATCATTTCAGAACGAGTTCGTACCGTCTTACGTTTAATTATTCGTCTTTGATGAATTATCGATCGATTAATTAACGTACTACTAATTATTCGTGCGAAAATTAAATCAGTCGTGAGTCGTACGTAGACGAATTTAATTAGCGAATACCGCATATTGATCGTTCGATGAATATTTCAGCCTCAATAAATTAATTAATTATTCATAAAGTTCGATAAATTTGATAATCAATTAATTTGTATCCTCGTTAAAAATTGACGAGCGACAATTAATTAATTACGAGACGAATAATATCTTCTCGAACATTCGTCGAATTATTTTAATGCAAAAATATCGAACGGGGTTTCTTTCTTTTTTTAAATCGAGTCTTCGGGTTTGTAAAACGAGCGACTCGGAGCGTTCGGAGAGTACGAGAGTCGTCTGGACCCAACGGATCAATATTACGTGCTCGTTTCTCGCTCTCTCATCCCTCCGCCCTCTTTCCATTATACTCGGCTCCTCTCTCCCTCTTTGAAATCGACCAACCCCACCTGAGCATTGGCATTGATTTTTTTTTTCATTCCGGTCTTCGACACCGTCGTTCCTTCTATATATCGCGTGTCTCTAAAGAATAAAACGATTCCGCCACCTCGTACCGGAAGTCGAATAATTTTTCACTTATTTCGGTTAGAATTATTGGAACGCACAAAGTCGAATTATTCTACGAATTCACCAATTTGCAAATATTTCGAAAATTATTTATTTTTCTCATTCGTCGAGTCACGAGAAATTAAATTCTGCCTTTAGACTGATGGATTAACGTCTTTTTCTAAAAAAAAAAAAAAATCAATGAAAATTCTAATAAGTTAAAAAAATTGGAGTTTCTCGATTGCACAATTTCCATTAATTCTTAGCTTCCTTCTTCTAACAATAAGTCGTAAATCGATGAGAATGTCGGCTGTGTCTGGGTGGGATTGACGATTTAAAAAAAATGATAAAAACATTTTTAGCAGGTTTGAAAAAAAAGTAACGCACAATTCACGTTTTGTTACACATCAACACATATATTTTGCTTCTGCATGGTTTGCATACATACGATACAGTACAATGTTACACGATCTTTTTTTTTATTTTTATTTTTTATTTTCGTTTTCCTCAAGTTTATGTTACACTGAAAAATGTTTCATTTTATGTTTATGTTTTCCTTCGTTTAACTATTACGATTGGATTTTTTTTGTCTTTTTTTTCTTTTTCTCGTTTTTTACTTTATGTTTGCTCTCCGTCGAGTACTACAAACTTGCTACTCTCGACGCGTTTAAAATCTTCAGTTTTTTTTTGTTTTTTTTTCGTCTTATTCTCTTTTGCGTATTTCCGTATTTGCGTGGCTGTACAAGAGTCACCGTGGAAAGAACCGAAGAAAGAAAAACGTCTCTCTTTTTTTTTAGGTCGAAACGAGTCGCGGTCGAAATTTGCAACGTATTTTCTTTTTGAAAAAAAAAATCGTCGAAAAAGAATATCGAGAGTTCGATCGATTCGATCCAGCGTCATGTCCGGCAAAATATTGGCAAGAACGAGGAACGAAAAAAGAAACGGAAAAGAACAAAACGGTTCGTTTTTATCGCATTGTGTGTGTGTGTTACGTTGATAAGAAAATTGGCGAAAATAAAAAATATAAAAAAGAAGAAAACAAAAAAATTGAACGAAAAAAAAACTACGAAAACCGATCAATCTTTTTCCTCCTGAATAACGGTATACTGTCTTAGGTGGGATTTGAATAAGAAAGAAAACGCAACGAGAAAAGAGGAAAAAATATAATTTATAAAAAAGAAAAGAATATTTTCTCACAGTGACAATTATTTTGATTTTCTTTTTCTTCGCTTTTTTCATCCGTCGCGTGAATTATCGACAACGACTCGCTCGATGATTTTTCGTGGGTTTACAATTTTTTTTCATTTTTCCAGGGACCACGAGGGATAGGAACTAACGACGTGAGAGAAGACCCGGAAGAGCGAGATTCGATTCACAGCAATTTCTTTTTTTTTTCAATTAATTTTATTATCGTTCACGTATCGAGAAAAAGAAAACAGATGTGACTCTCTCTCTCTCTCTCTCTGGTAGTTTCGCTCGCATCGACCCTTCGCTCTCGGGTCGCTCTCCTCGTCTTTTTATTTTCTTTTGCTTTGAAATATCGGTGTACATATGTTTTGGATTATACGATGCGAAGAAAGTTTTTTTTTCGTTCTCTCTCACTCTCTCTTATTTCATTCTTTTTTGTTACCTATTTCGATCCGTTCTCTCACTTTCTTCGGTTTCTTTTTTCAATTACTTTCCCCTCATATTTTCTCATTCGTCGTTTCGCGTATGGTTACAGCGCAATAGAAAAAAAAATAAAGAAAACGAAGTGTTTTTACTGCTTTATATTTTATATCTCTAAGATGACGCGTATCGTTTCTGCCGCTTGCTTTGTTTTCCTCGTCTTTTCTTTTTTGTTTCGTTTGTTTTTCCTCGGGTTTTCTTTTCGTTTTTTTTCACGTTTTTTTTAATACGATTACAAATTAGTTTACAATACATATCCTAAATCTTTCGTCCTGCCGATTTCCGCCTGTACAAATATATACAAAGAAAAACGAAAAGAATAAGAGAAAATGAATAATAAAAAAAAAAAAAAAAAAAAAAAGAAATTAAAGAACAAAAAAAGGAGCCGCGCGCTGTCCAGGGCTCTCCGCGAAATGAGAGAGCTCGACGGGGCTCTCCGCCGTTTTACAGATCACACAATTTATCGCGTTCTCATATGTCTCTCTCTCTCTCTCTCTCTGTCACACTCGTTATCACACGCACGTTTCACAATATTCGCAATTTTTTCACTCTCGTTCTTTCTCACGATAAGAAGAAGAAAAAAAGAGAGAAACAAAATAATGATAATAATAACAATAATAGTAAAGAAAAATGTACATTTATATATATATATATATATTTAAAAAAAGGCCCTGGGCGGCAGCAAAACTTGTTCTCTTCGATTCGTTTTTTTGTTTTCGTTAATTATGTTTTTTTTCTTCATCTTCAGACATAGCGAGTGTGTGGTTCCTATTCGTCGGGCGTACCTTTCTTCATCGGATAAATGAAAAAATTCAAAGGGCCCCCCGCCTTTCTCTCCCTTATTAAAAACCCTAGTGTTAAAGTAAAAAAGAAAAGAAGAAAAAAAAAAGAAAACTGGGAAAAAAAGAAAACAGAAAAGACAAAGAGAAAGGGAAAAAGAAAAACAGCGAATGAAAAGAGAAACAAAATTTCAACGCGAACGTGGAAGAACCCAACTCGTATTGTTTTCTTTTTCGCTCTCGGCTCTCTTTTTATTTTCGTTTGTTTTTTTTCTGCGCGCCCTATCGTCGAACGTTTCGGCGATAGGACAAAATTTTTCTTCGGCATTTCGTTCCTCTTTCTCTCTCTCTCTGTCCCTCGCTTTTCCGAGATTTGCGATCGAAATAAAAAAAAAAGAAAAAAGAAAAATAAAATACAAAAGAACACGTATTTCCCACATTTTTGCGTCTTTGGACAATACGAGAAAATTGAAAATCGTTCGTCGAGAGAGACTACTCGTCTCCCTCGGGGTGTTCTCGCGAGCGAATTTTCCAAAGACTAATCCGCAACAACAACGTTTCGCTTCTCAATCGCTTTTTTTCACATAATTTCTCGTTTCTCGTTTCCTTCCTCGTTCATCCTCAACTAATGTAAATACAATATATTATTATAATTTAGAGATATATATATATTTATATATATATATATATATATTAATATATATATATATATATATATATATATATACACAGATACATATGTGATAATTAATTTAAAAACGAAAAATAAAGTAACAGAAAAAGAAAATCGTCGTAGAAACGAAGCCGAACGAAACGTGAAAATAAAGAAAAATTAAAAAAAATAAAACGAAACATTCCTTCCTGTTCTCTTTTTTGTACATTTTGAGAAATGGTTTGACTCCTCTAGTCGTACGCTTGCTTTTTTTTTATTGATTAATGTCGTATGTACAGATATACACAATGTACAAGAAAAAAGAAATCCTTTTTTCCATTTCACATCTTTTTCACATCCTCTTGTCTTCTTTTTTTTCATTTTTTTTCCATTCTTTCGCTTCGAGAGATTAGCCAATGGCTCGAGAGATAGTTGGCCACGTGTTTATTTTGTTTTTATCGTACTTAATTTTCTACAACGATCAAATGTGAACTGTGTTCTATGTGTGTGTGTGTGTGTTTGTGTGTGTGTGAGTGTGCGTCCGGGAAGGGGAACGTTCGATTACGAAGATGAATACACGAAAATTAAAAAAGATAAAGCCGTGCTTAAAAAAAAGAAAGAAGAAAAAGAAAATCTTGTTACTCCGTGTTTGAATTCTCCATTCTCGTTTTATCCGAGAAACAAAGAAAAAAAAAGAATAAACGCGAAGTTATCTCGCGGAAAAAACGCGGTCGAGAAGAGTTGACGAAGAAAAAACGCGATCCAGGCTATTGTCTCGATGGCCACCTGGGGCGTCGGTTTAAAAAAATTAAATAAAATACAAATCAACTCCATTTCGTCGCGAATCGATAGGCGATCAAGCCTAAGTACAATATCCCGCTCGTCTCTACGCGGGATTACAAAAAGAACAAAACAAAAAACAAGAGACGGCAAAAAAGAAAAGTATCGGACGAATGGCGGCGTTTCGTTAGTTCGTTTCGTACCGCGAGAGAGCGTTTCCACTTTCGAAAAGCCCTCTTTTTCGCGAAAAAACGTCGAATGGTTTCGTTTACCGCGGCGCATCCGTCGCGGAGCCTCGACTTCAATATGTACAATATATAAGTCATCGTCCACGTATTTTTTGTTTGTTTCTTTTTTTTTTTTTTTTTTTAATGCCAGCGTGCAAATTAGCCGAAGACTTCTTCTCAAAAGCCAACTGTACACGTTTCTCGTTCCACGGCACAAAATTAATATCTCTGTATGTCTCCCTTCCTCGAGTTTTCTGCTTTTTTTTTAAATTTCTTTGACTCGATCGTCGTGAGATCCGGGTGTAAAAAAAACGATAATCTTCATCAGACGTCGAGCGAAATTTGTGAAATTCGACGAAAGCGGGAATTGTAATAAAAAAAAGAAAAAAAAAGAAGAAAAATAAGAACGAAAGAGTACGTTCTTGGTGTTTTTTCCTCGCTGGGGAGGAAAAACTGAGACAAAACGAGGGGAAAATATAGATATATATATGTTTATTTATATATATGTATACGTTTATATGTAAACCCGGATCTCGGGATCGTAGCAACAACAATGTAAACGCGCGTTCATTTCCAATTTCACGTCAACGTCTTCGGCTCTCTCGTTTATTATAGTCGGCCCGATATTTCTCTTTATCTCCTCTCGATGTTCGTCTCTCTCTCTCTTTCTCGCCCTTTCTTTCTTTCTCTCTCTCTCTCTTCTCTTACTTCTTGCCTCTTTATTGTTTTTTTTTTTTTCGTTTCCGTATTCGTTTTTTTGTTTTCCTCGGTGCCAACTACTAATTCGTCTCTCTTCGCTGCTTTACCAAAAGTTTTGTCCGGTGGTACCCTTCACGGTTTTCCACCGAAAACATTTTATCTGCTCTTCCCTCGCACGTGCGAGTACGTCGCCTTGGTATCCCTCGTCGACAAATACCGGCAAACATCGCCAAAGGGTTGAGAGCAGAGTGAAAATTTGAGCCTGAAAACCTTCGAGCTACGAAGGTCCCTTTAGGTCTCGCGTTCCTTCTTGACCTTGAGACCAGTGCCCGCAGTGTCCTCCGCAAGGATGGTCGCTATTTCACCTTGCATGAAAGCCCATGGTACTTGACTATCGGCCAACGGACACTTCTCACCGCTCGGACAATATACCTGTGACGAAAAATACAAAATTTACGTTTTTTTTTTTGTACAAATTAAAATAAACCGCAAATAACGGGAAAAAAATACATTTTTTTCAAAAGTTAAATCTTTTTTTTAGCAATTCTCACCTCGGATCCAGCTCCCTGTCTCTTTATACTGTCACGACTGCAGGGGAAGCAAAATTTGTGATGGGGCACGCTCGGACACTGAACGAAATGCGTGTCCTCGAGACGTCCCTGGCACAGTGTGCACTTGAGTGCGGGTGCCGATACCGGTTCGGTACCGGCCGTAGTCGCCTGAGTCGTGGCACCTTCCGACGAGGTCATCACGGTTGTGGAGGATACGTGTCTGGAGTTCGAGTTGCTTGATCTTCTACCCGATCCCGAACCTGCGTTTCATCGAGACAGAACAAAAGAAACGATCGGTCCAAGTAACGACAGTCGTTGTAGGAAAAATTTGAAAAAAAAAAAGAACGGTAAGAAATATTTTTAAAATTTAAGAATGAATTTTTTCTGCATGAAAATTTTACTGACGATTTAAAAAATTGAAAAACAGAACGGGTTATTGTTTAATTCTTTTTCTTCTGGTTGAAATCTTGTGATTATTTAAAAAACTAGAGGAATGTGGAGAAAGGATATATTTTATCATTTTTTCTCGTACAAACCTGAACCGTTCGGGCTGTGTTGGCTGCATCTCGAGACACTGCGTTGCTGAGGGGTCGTTGCTGTCGGTGGGCTTCTGCTCGTCGGGCTTGGATTGTTCGGTGGTTGTGGCACCGGTTCCGGGGACGTCAGAGTGTCCGCGACGGACATGAGAGCGGCCATCGGGGAAGGTCCACTTCCGGCACCCTATTGGACCACACAAGAATAAAAGTATTAATTAAAAACAAGAAATTACAAAAATTGCTAATTAAAAATCGCAAAAAAAACAATCGCGAAGAATTGTTTTTCTTTTCGTCGTTTCGACACGCGAGTGACAAGACGAAAAAACGAATGAATAAGCGAGATAAGAATTAACGATAAGGCAATCTTTTTTTTTGTTCGCGATACGGAAAGTCGTATTGTTATCTTTTTATCGAGCCCGCAGGTTGAACGGGAAGTTTTCTCGACAAATAATAACAGTCGTCATTGTGCGCGCGCGTTTTTCTTGTCTTATCCGCGATTGACGTTGGTCCGAACACGATCGTATGGATTGTTTATCGTAAATTGATAAGAGACACAGTATTTTTCTCCTCGAGGAGGAATTTCGTTGAGAAAGAAAGAAGGAAGGAAGATCGACCGACCTGATGATGATTCGACTGCGGATTTCCTCCGCCGGCTTCTTGCGGCGGTGGCGGCGGTGGGGGAGGGCTCGTTCTAGGACGCAGTGGCGATCCGCCTCCTCCGTTTGTCGCGACGTTCGCGGACGCGAGAGGAAGCGACGGTCCGACGTATCCGCCTGGAAAATAAAAATTTTTCACAATTATTAATCGCGCAAAATTTTTAATTATGATTTTTTTTATTTCTTCGCGATTTTAATCTTTAACCATTAATGATTTTTAAATATTTCTTTCATCACATGGGTAATAAAAAAATTTAAAAATTCTACTAAAAAAATAGAAAAATTGATGTTTTCCATTTTACTTTCGACGAGAAGCAAAATTTGATTTGATTTACGCTACAACCGTCTTATTACAATTATTATTATTATTATTTTCGCCCACACAGGACAAAATCTAGAACGTACTTAAAATTGAAAAAAAAAACAATTTAAATAGAATTCAAATGTACAAATACAAAATTTCGCCAGGAATACAAATTTCGAAAAATCAATACAAAAGTCGAACACAAATTTAGTAAATTTAGAAAAAAATTCAAAAAAACACAAAAATACTATTGTCCGTGTGTGTGTGTTGTTTTTTAACAATGAAATTAAACGAAATACTTTGAGATTCGACCTCGAGGACCTCCGGCGAAGAAATCCGCGGGTTTCGGTTGCTTTAGAAACCTTGAAAGGAACGTGCACAACGGCCACGAGACTGAACTGACTGACAATCGTTTCTATTGTATTAACTTATCATCGTCATCTCTCTTTATCTTTCTCTCATTCTTATCCTCGCGTCACGAAAAATACGTGATCGGTAATGCGAAATCGGTCGGAGGACGAACTAACAGTTTTCCGTTTCGTTCCGCGCGACTCGCACGAACGACTGCGCACGCGCAGTTAGACGTCGACGACGACGACGACGAACGTTTCGATTCGTTTCACGAATTGCTCGTGGTCGGAGTACCCGACGGGAATTCTAAATATAATCGAGTGAAATCGTCGTCTGAATAATCAATCGGCTTTCGTATCAATTTTCAACGTTCCAACGTCGAGGTGGTCAGTTTAATCGATAACGGATACGCGCCGAACGCAAAAATTCTCTCTCGCGTTTCATTATCGTCGTTTATTAATTAGCCTCGATAATTACCGACCGACGAATTAATTAACGGTCGAATTATCGATCGAAGCCTTTGAAAGTTAAAAAATTATCTATTGTCATATTTTAATAATAATAATAATAAATTTCTCGTTAATATAATTTTTTATAAAAAATTCGAATTTCGCTTTTAACTATACGAAAAAAATAATATAAATGTAATTTTGAAAATGTGAAAGAGCAATTGTCCTCTCTGAGACAGTCGCAATCGCGATTTATTTAATTCGCGCTATAATTTTCCTGGGAGACTTTAACAAAGCGACGAGGGAGAAAAAAACAACACATGTACGGAGAAATCTAATTATGCATCTCACGGCTTGTCGGCTAACAGGAAAAAAAGAATGAAAAAAGATAAAGAAGAAACGAACAGCGGGGTTTGCAATGAGAGGTGAATATGTAATTTTCAATCTCGCGGTGGTCAGTTCGAAGGACGTGGGATGAGAATTTTGTCTCGTTGTTGTTTTTGTTGTTGTTATTATTACGATTTTATTGTTATTTTTATTGACGAAAAATTAGGAATTCAGGGTAAATATTGATTCGAGATTAATTGGGGGGAAAAAAATTTACTCGTTCTCGGACTGGAAGTCCGGGTGAGGATTATGGAAGGAAAAATTATTAATTTCTCAAAAACTACTTGGGAGTATTCGTGTCAATGAGAATTTTATCGCATAACACGAGAATCACATTTTTTTAAAATTTTTGAAAATTTACCGTTGGAAAAATGACAAAAATTAATTTTTTTCTTGTTTTTTCAAATTTTGACCCGTATATTTTTAATAATCGGATACGGGAATGTGAAATTCGTGTTGTATGGGAAATTTCCGATTTCCTGAACTCCTTGACAATTAATTTGGATAAAACAAAATTTTCATCCCCTCTAGGCTCAAATTCTTGGATTTGGGTCGGTCAGGATGGTCCAAATTTTGTTTTCATCCGAACAAAGGACTCAGGGTAGTCCCGAAATCAGAAATTTCCCGTAGAACACGAATATTACATTTTCATCCCGAATTTTTAACAATTCGTCCGTCAAAAAATGAAAAAACCGAAATTTTTTATGTTATTTCCACTTTTCACCGATGAATTATTAAAATCCAACAACGAGACTATTATATTCGCGTTCTACATGAAATTTACAATGTCCTAAGTACCTTGAAAAGTTAGTTTGGAAAGAAAAAAAAATCAACTACCTAACAAGGCTGTTACAGGCGCTGGCGGCGAGTCACCGTAACGCCAATAAAAAAAAAGAAAAATAACAATAAAAAGAGCGTAAATGTATTTCTCAACTCGAGTCACGAATCGAAACGACGAAAAACCTGACGGAATGTTAAATATTTGTTCCGTTTGTGGAGTCGATAGACGCGCGCGCGGCCACCACGAATTTCATACGCGTGTCGATAATGTTTTTGCTCGACGAGGATTGAATCTTATCGGGCTCTTCGAATATCTCCTTAACGTATTTACAATGTACATAGAAGCCGGAATTTCTTTCTCGTCGTGAAACACTCGACACATCCGAAGTTCACGCTGTTTTCGCGTGGGCTCGCCACGCAACGATACGGCAGACGGCCAATCAGCGACCAAAATTGATAATTCGAAAGACAATACATAGTTACGTGACTCGTACACTCCGTGGAAAAAGTCATACTTGTTTTTTACCAGAATTTCTCGATACATCGATCATTATTCGTCAATTCGCAAATTCACAAATTTGCGAGAAAAAAAATGCGAAAGATTTAAAAAAAGCGAAAGAATTTAATTAAAAATTGTACAAATAACATGTTTATAATTTATAAACATTATTTTCAATTGATTCGCGAGTTTTTTTGTTTTAATTCGATCGTCAATTTTTAAGCAATATCGATAAAGTATGAAAAATATAATTAAAAGATTGATAAATAATTTTGTTGTAAATGCGAATATTATTTAGAAGCGATTTGTGAGTTGAAAAAATATTGTTTATCGTATTTTGAGCTAATTTATCAAAGTTTGCAAAATATCGGTCAAGTTTCGACGAAAAGTTGACGATTTTAGTGAGAATGTCCCATATATATAGAAATGGCACATGCCGTGCATATTTAGCAATGAAAGTTGAACGCTATATATATATACACATATATATATATTAGCTAGCCTTTGAAGGTCGTGCAAACTCGTCCGCGTGCTAGTAAATACTCTACTACTCGTACGTGTTACGTTATACATATATATAAGACGTCGAATAAAACGCTTGCGTACACCACTATATGTACGTCCTACATATATAGCGTATCTTTCTTTGATGACGACGTCATGGAAAGGTCAGGCGAGACCTCCCCCTCCTCTCTATCCTAATAAATAAACCAGAGAGATCACTTTTTCTCACAAACAATTCGATTTATTGTTTAGCTGATTAAATTTCAAATTAATATTTTTTTATATAAATCTATTTTTAATTTCATACAAAAATTCTCAATTTCAATAATATCCTTTATAATATATTTCTTTTTATTGTGTAAATAAAATGTGAAATAAAATATATATATATATATATATATATATATATATATATATAGAATAAATGATTAACGAGGGCAAGATACGTTCTTAAAATATTATTTTTCTTTGGCTCCCCCCCCCCCCCCCCCCATCACGCACTCGGTCGACGAGAAACGACGCGCTGCTTTTAGCCCCGTTGATAAAACCGGTTTCACGGCTGTGTGTATAAACATAGTCGTGTATATGGTTAGATATTCACTTCCTATGAATAATACAGCGGCATATTCCAGTCGGATCGTGACGTATGCGATATTCGAGACGGATCGAGCAGATTGTGTGGACCCGAGGGTGTCGAGGAGAGGGGCAAGAGAGATAGCAAGGGGAGAGAGAGAGAGAGAGAGAGAGAGAGAGAGGGAAATAGAGGAGAGAAGAAAACACGATGCACGTGGTCGTTCACCAACGTTTCGAGCACGAAACCTATCCGACTATAGTAACGATTTTTCGGTACGCACACGATGTTTACTGTACCACGGTGGCTATTAGTCGCGTTGACCACGACCTACGAAGATGATGATGATACGTAGGCCGCTCGAAACGAAGCTAAATAACAGACTGCTCCAATGCGACTTTCACGTTTTATTTTTGATTTTTTTTATACCTCGAATGCGATGGAGAATTATGCGTCTGAGCACGTGACGGATTAAATATAATAGCCGATTATTTTTATCCGATAATGTTTTTTTCTTCTTTCTTTCTTTCATTTTTTTTCTTCGTTATTATTTTCAATCTTTTATCAGGCGTTATTTTTAATTCATCACGTGCCGGGCACACGGTACGAATTTAATTTCGCAGAGCTTAACGAAATATGGGCAGGTAATAAGAAAGAAAAAATTTTATTTGAATTGTATCATTTAAAAAAATAATTATTTTATTTTTAACGAGAAGAAATAATCGACTGATTGTCGAGAAACGAATGAAAAAAGGAAAAAAAAATTGTAAGTCATAAAAATGTCGATTTTCGTTGTGAAATTTCTGGTAGGTCGTGGGGTAAAAAAGGAGGTTGAGCGTCTCGTACTATAGTCGCGCGTCATCGAGTTTATATTGTTTCCAGTCATTGTACACGCGACCACGACCTACGGAGAGAAATAAAAAAAAGCCAGAAGTAAAAGAAAAACAGAAACGACCGGTTGCGGTTCGGAACAATCGACAGTCGGTAGCGGAACACGTCGATTTACGCCCAGCGAAAATATCAAGTCGGAGGGAATCGAGAGCGCGCGACGCGACGCGACGCGGCAGAGAGAGGAACTACTCGTGGGATATGGAGAAAAAAAACAGAGTCGAGCGAACACGCAACCACCGTCGAAACATGTGACCGGTACTTTTCCGTGACGACTGAGATAGACGCGCCGGCTCGCCAGCCCACGAGTATAACGTATATGTGTATATACATGTGTGTGTTTGTATATGCATACATATATTCATGTTACGATACGTACGTGCGTGAGCGTCGGTCT
>OZ024922.1:5563400-5658301 GCA_964017225.1 Netelia inedita | reverse complement strand
AAGGCAATTCCACTCGAGTCGACGGATGGCGAACGGCTTGAAAAGACTGCGGAATGTGCGCAGCCCGGTCTATGCGTAAATCCTTATCACATCAACGTCTCCGTCCGGGAACTCGATCTCTACCTCGCTAACTTCATTACGAGTCACGGTGAGTCGTAAAACAATGGATTTATTCGAGAATCGAAGGAGCATCGGCGAATTATACGCGTCCGAACGGTTAATTGATAACAATTTGACGGTTTAGACGGATAAGTCGCGTGTTTATGTCGTTCTTTTTGTCTTCATTGCCACTTCGGCATCCTCTTCGTCAAGTTTCAAATTTTTCATTTTCTTCGTAACTTATTTCATGCTCTTGAAAATATTTTACATCTCTTCATCAATTTTTCGTACTGTTCGTCTTATTTTCCATCTCTTCGACAACTTTTTCGTACTCTTCGTCATCTTTTCCACCTCTTCGACATCTTTCTCATACTTTACGTCACCTCTTCGACATCTTTTTCACACTTTTCATCACCTTTTCCATCTTTTCGACATCTTTTTCGTACTTTTCCTCGTGTTCTTCGTACTCTTCATCGCGTTTTCCACCTCTTCGGCATCTTTTTCATACTCTTCATAAACTTTTTCGTGTTCATCATCATCATTTTCATCACTTCACCATCTTCTTCATTTTCGTTGTCTCTGATATCACGAGGGACAATGCACTCGGTAGTTAATAGTGTCGGGTCGTTCGTCACGTTGCCTTTTCTCCATTCTCCTTGACGTGGATACCCCGGGTCTTATACACACGAGGATGCCAGTTCTTGAACCGGTGAAATATACACACAAACACATACACACACACAATCTCATTCATTTCCACATCTCTCCTGGGCGTTCATTCAACGCTAGTTCCCTCTCTCTCTCTCACTCTCTCTCTCTCTCTCTCTCTCTCTCTCTCTCCCTCTCCCTCTCTCTCTTTCTCTCCCGCACAGCCACCGAGTCTATGAGCGTCACACACGATTCACTTTCCACTCTCGGGCTTCGATTCAAAGTTTCTCGGTGCCTCTTGCCAATTTCTCTTATACAGAAAGCCCTCCATCCCCCCATGAATGTAACGTCATCCCCGCGACTACAAACTCCTATACGCGTCTATAGAAAATCACACGCGAGTCCTGACTTTTTGCACTATATCGTACGATACGATAAAAATTTCTCCTCGTAAAGTTTCGCACTTTTATCGAAGTCGATTCGCACACTCTCGATCGTCTTACTCTCCCACTTTTTTTTTAATTCAATCCTCGACCACTGGAGCGTGGCGATCGCCTTCTTTCCAAGATTTTATTCAAACGACTTTACTCAAGTTAGAACTTTGGTAATTAAATTCATCGAGCTACCATTGTCTTCAACTTATTCCATGAATGAAGATTAATCAATTTTAGTTCGTTATTAATTGCAATTTAATTCGAGAAGAATTATTCTTGAAAAAATATCATCTTTTTTTTTTCTTTTTTACTCCACGCGCTAAAATCTCAATGTAAAATTGTCGCGATCTTTCCGAAGAGCGTTTAACGTATCGTGGCTCCTTCATCAATGAAGCGACGCTACGAAAAATGTCTCACGGGTACCGTTCCAATGCCCGTTTGGCAGCCTCGTTCCTACTGTTTACCATCAGCCGAGCATCGAGCCACACGTCTTCCGCGATGCCATGCTACTTTCTTGACGCAAAAATTGGCCGGGCCTACCGCACTATACTCCCAATACTACTACCGGCTACAACCGGCTTACTGGCTGCCAGGGCGGATAGAAAAGAGAAGGAATGAAAAAAAGAAGAAAAAAAAACGATACGATGATGATGCCAAGACATGGGGTAGGTTAGGCATTCACTCTCGTTCTTGTCTCTCTCTCTCTCTCGCTCGTTCCCTCCTTCTCCGTTGATATCTCTCCAGGCCAATATACGACCGATCCTTCATTCCCATTCTCACACAAAAACACCTGTAAGTATCGAAGAACAAAAAACAGTTGGAATATTTCCATCAATGTCTTTCATTCACTTCCGGTTTTCATCAATTTTCTTTTCACTACTTTTACATTCTTTATTTGAATTCGAAAAAATAACAGCATGAAAATTAATCGACGATGATTATTACGTAAATTTTCAAATATTTATTTGTCTTTTGATATTATTTCGAGTTTTCTTTGATGAGAAGTATCCATATTGGCCTGGCCAAAAAGTAATTGCGTTTCTAATACCCGCACGTGTATACGACGTCTAGTAGAAAAAAAACTCAATTACTTTTTGGTCAGCCTAATATTTCGTTAATATTATAATTATAATTTTATAATTTTATTATTCTCCTTTATATTAATAGTTTTTATTTCGAACGATCTTTCTGTGACACACAGTGTCTATTTAAGAGCCGAGTCCTCCGACCGGAATCGCTCGCACCGTTCAACCGAGAAAAAGAATTATTTACGTCGTCTCGAATTCTTCCTCGTTCCAACTGGCTGGCTTTTGATGTATATCTATCTCGATACCAAGACCTTGAATGAGACGTAACGCCACGAGTTTTCCATACACACTTTCCTCGTCTGTCCGCCTTGGGCCTCGGAGCCTCGGGGGGTTTAGATTATTGTGACGTGATGTATATTTTAAGAGGCGCCGGAGAATTTTCATGATGTTGTCGAGGCGTCGGCGGAAGCAGCTACGTATGGCGTGTATTAAACGTATTATGTACCCTAAATTTCTTCGACGATGAAAGGTCCGTTGAAAGGTTCATTTTTCATCCAAGCTTTTTTATCCTCTCGATCGAAAAAGAATCTTTCCAATTCGACGAAAAATTCATTCGAGTGTGATGAAGAATTCCTCGAATTCATCGAACCAACGAAACGACGACAAAAGCATTTTTATTTCAAAGCGTCAAGTTTATTCTCACGAATAAACTTGACGACCAAACTTATTATTCGTTCGATCAAACTTTTGCAGATTTATTTATGATTTAATAATTAATCAAATGAAAATTAGGAAAAATTAATTATTCCTTTGAAATAAATCATTGATAAGCTCCATAAAAATATCAACAGTATTTAGAAGCGATATTTCCGAAAACATTGCGTATTTTCTTTAATTTTACATTTTTATTTTATTCTTTTTTTCCACGCAACTGCATAAATTCCCGCGTGTTTTGCCCCGACGATCAACGCTCGCTGAAAGCTTTCTCGGGGGAGAGATAGCGAATCGAGAGAGCCGCGCGAGTTCGCGGATGAGCGTTAAAATGATCCGTGAATTTAGAGAAGCACCTGTCCTCTTACCCAAGGGGGTAGGACGGAGGAAAGAGAGGGAGCGAGAGAGACGTAAAGAAGGGGTAAAAGTGGAAAAGAGCGAGATACTCAGCAGGATACACGTAGAGTCCCCAAGCATGAGAAATCTCGTCGTCTTCTTCATCGCCGTCGTCGTCGTCGTCGTCGTCGTCGTCGTCGTTACTTACGCAACTACCTCGCGCGATATTTAGCTCTTGGGGTGAAACCACAGAGACTCGAGGTGCCTCTGTCACGCACGCAAGCTCTTCTCTCTCTCTCTCTCTCTCTCTCTTTCTCTCTCTCTCTCTCTTTCTTTCCTCACCTCACCTCGCGCTTAATACTCCTTCGCTTCTCGAGTGGATAACGACAAGGCTCTCTCGACTCGTGGAGTGTACTTCGCCACTTGCACAGACACACACACACACACACAGACACACATGTACCAATTGCTCGCTGCTTCCTTTTAGCTTTATGAAAACCAAAAGCACAGCTGTTCTCGAAACATATTCCACGCTATTCTCACGCTCTCAAGACGAAATTTGCTACATGTACCAATCTTGGAGAGCACATAAAACTAGCCTAACCGGCGCAACGATGTGAAAGACTTTTTCTTTTCTTTTTCTTTAGTGCTCGACGTGGTTGAAAAAATGTTTGTCGGATTAATGCAAATTTTTGTGAGAATTGTTGCGATCGTTACGATATTGATAATAATTGTAATAACGATAATAATCGTTAATAATATTGACAGTATTTTTACCATTAACATTATTTTTTATTATCGATTAATTTTTATTAAAAAGAATATCAAATTTTCAATTACCCAAAAATCAATTCGCGATCCAAGTTCATTTGTTTAAACTAAGATGATTCGTATTCCTTTGAATCTCGAGAGTCGAACGATCGGATGAAAAGAAAAAATTAATTCTTAAAATCAACGATCGATAACTCTCGATATATCTTCCCTCGTTAAAACCGACCGATCGTACGATCCGTTCGACTTCACAGCGAAGCTAGACCAAAACAGTTACATGATCGTATTCGTACGGAAAATTCTGGTGGTGGCGCGATCGCTGAAACAAAATATTATTAATATACACAAACGCACGAGGTGGGAACGAGAGAGTGAAAGAGAGAGAGAGAGAGAGAGGGGGAGGAACGAATCTCCTGGGACGTACCAACGTAATATAAACGTTGCCCGCGTACTTTGTCTCTCGCAATAAAAGCTATCGCAACCAGATACCCAACGTCGTTTATATCTATATACAATCCGAGCTTTTCGCGAATATCTCTCGTTTTAAGAAATTCCGCAATTTTCCGTGACGGAAAATTCTCTCGGAGGGATATCTTTGTACGCGAGCTCTCTCGGCCGGTCTTGAGATTTAAGAAGCTTTTTCAGCCGCTGGGACGCATCGGACTTTTGTGAAAAGGTGACTCTCGCGCGGATGTGCTTGTGCGCATGCGTGTATGTGTGTGCGCGCCTGCGTGCGCATCGGCGCAGTCGCGTGTGCGCGTGCGCCCACGAGAGCGCCCGTACGTACAGACGCGCGCGCAGGTGCGTATGTGTGGGCGCATGCGCGCGACTGTGTGCGTGGTTAGCGCATGCGCGTATACGAGGGATCGTACGCGAGTGAAACGATACGCCTGTGCGTGTGCGACTGTCACGCTGTATGTGTGCGCGTGTCCACGCGCTCTTGCTCGAATCTATAAATAAATAGACGACGGACATCTTGTAGCGGACTACTCGCGACGTGTCTCTCGCTTATGTTGATTTACTTTCGCACTATCGTTATTCTGTCATGTATAAAGACATACATATATTCATATGTATGTATTTATGGTTAATACGATAATCGTTTTAATATAGTTTTGCCGCGCGCACTCCAATTATTCTTCGCTGTCGTTTTTAATCATCATTTTAATTCGTCGTTGACGAAAAATTACTCTTTTTTTTTGCTCAGTTCTCGCGTTGTCGATAAAATTTTGTTGGTAATTTTTCATTCATCTTGCACTTTTGTCGCTTCTTTGAAGTCTTCAGGCGTGATTTAGACGACGGATGTTCCGGTCTCGATTTGCCTTCTCGACTCGTTTACCCGCGTTTCCGGTTCGCAAAGCGACTCGTTTCTTTTCTTCGCATTCTTCTATTTTTTTTTTTTTTTTTGCATTTCTCGTCTCGTTTCTCTCGCAATGATAACAAAAAACGAATAATCTTCATACTTTAATTAATAATTATTTAGAACGGAGAACGGATTAAATTCTCTCGAATAAATTAATAAACCATCAAGTAAAACAAAAAAAGAGTTTATATGCTCGTTCGTACTTCGCGGAAATGGAAGGATTTTTCGCACTCTCGGTAGAACAAAGTTTCACGATTGCAAAAGCTTTCGCCAGAAGGAAGCAAAAATGGTTGTTATAGAAAAAAAAAGGAAAAGAGAATCGTCCAACCATCGCGACGACCTTTCTTGTACGAGCTTCACGAAGATATGAAGCGTAGAAAACGAGAGACACTGGAAAAGAGAGAGAAAGAGAGAGAGAGAAAATAAGGGAGCAAGATGAGACGAAGTAAAAGCTTCGAGGATGGAAAAAGGACGATTTCGTTTCTCGCACCACGACGCGCCTCGGTGAAGCCCAGACTGGGACGCTCTAGCGCTTCGTCGTTGAAACTTTTCAAATTGGCGAGCCACCACCAACCTCTCTTATATGCATTGCTTTATATATACATATATATATATATATATATAGATAAATATCTAGATGAGTACTTATATACATATATATCCAGAAATATATAGGAAAAGTGTAAGGGGTGTAAAAGAAGAGTGAGAGAGGGTTAAATCACCCTTCGCGACGATTCTTCGCGCGCCCTCTTTTCGGCAATGCCGTGTATATATATACGCGTGTAATGCTTTTCGCTCGCTCTCTCTCTCTCCCTCTGTCTTTCTGTGAATATGTGTGTCTGGTATTTCTTCGTTATGCTTTCATATATATATATATGTTGAACGCATACGAGAGGGGACGACCTCGTTGAGGGAAAATCTGATAGGAAGTTTGTCACCGCTTCTCTTACTTCGCCCTACCGTACTTCCGGTCTCGGTTACACGGTAGAAATATATATATATATATAAATATATGTATATATGTACGCGTGTATGTGTGTATTCTTAAATACACACACGAACAAAAATATATACGTATGAAAAAAAAAGTTTTTTTTCGCTTCTCGCGAGCTTTCGTATTCAACGATGAAAATCCTTGCTCTTGTGTGTTACAGAAGTACTAAATGGGATCTGCAACGCTAACAAGGAGGAGGAGAGAAGGCGAAAAGGTATTTCGTTATTTTTTTGTTTCCAACGCCCCCCGAATTATTGTTTCTTCGACGTTACGCGATAAACGCGCGTTCGCGTACGTTAATATTAAAATTAAGGATAACGACGTAGTAACGAGGGAATGTCGAATCGATAGAGAAAAAAAAAGGAAAAAAAAAAGAAAAAGAAAAAACAGATAAAATTATTTGAAAAAAGAAGAAAAATAGAAAATAAAGACGAACGAAAAGAAAAACAATAATAGGAGAATATTATCGATTGGGTCTGTTCCCAGGTGCAGGATACCACGAACTGTATAA
Source organism: Netelia inedita (assembly GCA_964017225.1). NCBI lineage: Eukaryota > Metazoa > Arthropoda > Insecta > Hymenoptera > Ichneumonidae > Netelia > Netelia inedita. The sequence continues at coordinate 5,651,406 of OZ024922.1, read as the reverse complement.
CGGTGTCGTCTGCAACGACACGATCCTCGCGACCGGTGTCTTCAGCTCGAAGGAGCTCTGGATGCTTTCAAAAGGTACGACGTGAACAAAACAAAAAGAGTAAAGAGAAAAACAACCAAGCAACAACGAAACAGGGAAACAACGACGATAAAAAAAAATTTGAAAAAAAAAAACAAACAACGAAATCTTGCTTTGAGATTTTAGGAACGTGAAATTGAAAAAATAAAACAGAAAAGAGAACGTATTTAAAAAAAATTTCATTATCTTTTTTTTATTTTTGTATTTATTTTTTAACTTTTAGTTTTTTTTATCAATTTTTTGTTTTATGTAACGAAAAGAAATTGTCGAGACGACGCGATGACGACGGAAAATTTTTGACGTGTTTCTTATTTTTTTTTCTTCTTCTTTTGTCTGTCTGTCTGTCTATCTGTCTCTCTTTCTATTTCTCTCTGTCTCTCTCTCTCTCTCTCTCTCTCTCTCTCTCTCTCTCTCTCTCTCTCTCTCTCTCTCTCTCTCTCTCTCTCTCTCTCTCTCTCTCTTTATCTATATATCTATCTATCTGTCTCTATCTATCTGTCTCTGACGCCAAAAAAAGGAACGTCTGAGGAGCTTCATCTATCCACTGTACCCGTAGGCAATTCAGTTGTTCACAACACCACACGGAGGATGCTTTCGAAAGGTAATTAACAAACGCTTCCGAAATACCTTTTGAAAGCATCCTTTTTTTTAAATTCTTTAATTTAATTATCACGTACTTTTATTGTTCGTAAAAACGATAAATCTATCGTTTAGTTCTAATGCACTTGAATGATTATTATTTTTAAGGTTTATTTATTTATTTGTTTATTTTTATTTTTATTTTTTCTTCATCAAAACGTCGTCGTCGTTGTCGTCGTCGTCGTCGTCGTTATACAGTAGACTCGTTCGTTAATTTTTCAAGGCATGCGTACAAACGTACTCTTCGATATTATTATCATCGACCAAGATTTAAAATTGATCAATTCGAACGATAATCGAACGATTCGAAATGAATTAATTTGCGCAAAATTAATCAACGATTTTGTCAGAATTATTCATTTTGACGATTTGTAACATTATTCGCGATTTCTTTTTTTAAAGCTTTTGATTTACATTTTTTTACTCTAAACCCCTCTCTCTCTCTCTTTCACTCTCTATTTTAATCGCAATATATAATTTTACGCTTCAATTCAAAATTCAACAATTTTCTTCCATAAATTTAATGAAACTCGCTCGAAAAGAAAATTTAATCAAAAATTTTCGTATTTTCTCTCTCCCTCGTCTTCCCTTCTCATTCTCCCCGTACCCATCAATCCTCGACTCGGTACACTAAATTACCTTTATCGAAAACTTATTTAATTCCAATGTCAAAGAAAACTTTTTATAAAAAAAAAAAAAGAAAAAAAAATTATATAAATTCTTCCACCTTCTTTATCGTCGTTTTTCGTGGACAAAACGGCGCAATAGGCCACGAGTGAACGTTCGGCGCGTACCCGCGCTCGTGTATATCGTCGTGGCGCACATGTATAGTCCCAAAACACACCGTCGACAAAATGCAAGCGCGAGAGATCACCAAAAGCTTCCCCGCTCCTTCGTTCGCCTCTTCCCATGCAGTTCTCGTCTTCTTCTATCTCTCTCTCTCTCTCCCTCCCTCTCACACTCATTCTGTTCCTTCTAAGCGAGGTGGTGCAGAGAGATAGAGAGAGAGGGAGAAAAAGAAAAAGAGAGAGAGAGAGAAGGAGAAAGAGGGAGAGAGGTACCAGCAGTAGATTAGTATGCAACCCGGGCGTATTAATAGAAGCCGAACAATGCTCACGGCCTCACACTGCCTTGAAGCTCGCGGCGAGCTAGAGCGCGAGGCACACAGCTTCCCTTGCGAGGCAGTATCTCTCCCTCTCTCTCTCTCTCTTTCTCATTCGACACGAGAGATTCGAGCCACGAAGCGGAAACTGCAGCAGCAGCGGCAGCGTTTTCCGAATCGCAGCTTTCCGAACGTGGCGCCCTCTCTCTCACTCTTACACCCCGTCTCTCCTTCTCTTTGGTTCAAGAACGAGAAAAAGAAGAGAAACGATAAAAAAACGAAGGAAAAAGAAGAAAAAAAAGAGGACATTTAAGGGAAAAAAGGAACAAGATAGTAAGAAGAGGAAGAAGAAGCGTGACCAATAATTTTTCTCACGACGGATGCGAGAACGCGCCCCAATCGCACGAATTCCCCCGTGGAGGGACTGAATGAAGAGCAAAAGGGTATGAGAAAGAGGGATAGATGGAAAAGAGTGAGGAGGAAGGAGAAGAAGAAGAAGAAGAAGAAAAAAACGAAGCTCCGTGCGGACGAGAAGACCCGGAGGAGAGGGCGTAGCTGTGCGCGAAGCGAAATCAAGATCGTGCTTGGAAAACTCGAGTTTCTTTTGCCCCCACGACTATCAGACAAACTCCTCTGCTTCTCTTCTAGCTTTCTCGCTCTCCCTCCCTCTCTCTCTCTCTCTCTCTCTCTCTCTCTCTTTCTCTTTTGGTCTCTGTCTCTACTCGGAGATTCCCAGGCGTTGAAGCGAGATCGAGAGAGGGAGGGAGAGAGAGAGAGAGGCCAGTGCCAGACGCTCTACGCGATATTATTTATCTCTCGGGCTCTCATATCTCGAAGAATGAAAAAAAAAGAATTATTCGCCGGTTTATTTATGCGTCTATCCATAAAAACGCGATTGCTGTGCCCTCTGGCCCTCGTATCTCGACAAAAGGAAAGATTTCGCTGGATATTTGCGCATATTTGGCAAAAAGAGGGTACCTGACATCGTCTAATTTCCATATTTTTAACGTCAAAGATGTAGCTGCCATTTTGTTTAGGCAATTTTCATCTAAAACGCGTACGTGGCGCCACCTGGCTGAAATTTGCAACATTAAAACGTTAGCCACCATTTTGTTTACCGATTTTTCATAAGAACCTCACAGTATCGCCAGCTGATTCATATTTTCGACATTAAAAAATGATCCGCCATTTTTTTCGAATGTTTTTCCATAACAACTAGACAGTGGCGCCACCTGGCTCATTTTTCCAACGTTAACGAATGATTGTTAACGTTACGTAACGTTCGTAACGCCATTTTGTCAACCAATTTTCCATAAGAATCCCGCACTATCGCCACCTGTCGTAAATCCCTCGAAAAACGACCATTCGCGACGTAATTCACGCATCTTTCGTGAAAACCCGATAGCAACCCCCTCTGGGATACGTTTCAACGGCAATGGGGAAACAAAAATAAAAGAAAATTCATCCGGGAGGCCGCGGTTGACGAGCGTAACGAAAGAATTTTTTTTCGAAAAATCATCAAGCGAAAACAAAAACGGAGAGGGATAGGAAAAAAAGGGGGTTGCCGAGAGAATTGGGACGAAGCACCCTGCGCCTCCACCCCTTTCACCTCCCCTGCGGACCAGCACACGCGAGAGCGAAGAGAAAAGAGTTACATATACGCGACAACGAGGGGGATAAAAACATCTCGTTTTCACCGGAGGGAAAGAGAGAGAGTCCCGGTGTATTTTTTGCGTCCCCGGAGCGTGTGGGAAAAGCATTTTTCTTTTTCCTCCCGTTTTTTTTTTGTTTTTTTCTCTTCACTCCGCTATTCGTCGACAATGCTTCGAGCCGGGTCTCTATCACCGACCGCGCTATCCGACGTGTCCTCTATCGCCCACAGTCATTTACGCGACTCTCGTGCATAGACGGCGTTTTCTCATTTTTTTTCTCTTCTTTTTTTTACGCTTTTCTTCGTTTTTTCGACTTACTATCTCACCCTTTCTTTTGGTTTTCTATTTTTTTTGCTTTTTTTTTTTCAAGTCCACTCGGTCTTGCTCAGGATCGCGAGAAAATCGCCGGCAGCCCCGCGAGGCCTCGAAAATTTCCTCCATCACTCGGCGAACCGGTGTCGCGACTGGAAAATGAAAAATCGTCGCTTCGTTCTCCACGTTGCGAAAAAAAACTCTCTCCACCCGTCGAAAATGGCGAATCGTATTGGAAAAAAAAGAAAATCTCACTTCGTACAATTTTTCTTCCATCGCGACGGAATCGTTCTTCCATCATTTTTTTTATTCTCCTTCTGTTTTATTTCTTCGATTAATTCGCAAATTAAATCAATCCGTAACAAAACGAAAACAAAACAACAAAAAAATTGTATTTTCTCCTCGTCGTCGCGCAAATCGAGTCTAGTCTCGTTCGCGGTCGATCGTGATCGCGCGAAATGTCGTGCGTGTGTGCCTGTGTGCGAGATACAACGTGACGAAGTAAAAGAACGAAAAAAAAGGAAAAAAAAACAGCAAGAGAAAAAGAAACGTAAAGAAAAGTGGAATGAAGGAATGAAAAGGAGAAAATTCGCACGAGGCGATGTGAAAAGAATAAAAGAAACGTAATAAAAAGAAAATGAGAGAAAATAAGAAGAAAATAAGACAAAGACGATAATAAAAAATAAAATAAAAAACCAAAAAAAAAAGTAAAAAGAGAGGAAAGGAGAAAGAGCTCGCGCTATACGGACAGATATTCGAACGGGACGTTTTCCGACTTGGACTACTTCGATCGGTCGAGTGAACCCGCCACGATGACGACGACGACGACGACGACGACGAGGCACCGTCCGCTGGTTGCCTCTGGGAGCGGGAAAGCGGGCCTCGAGAGAGAACTCGTGGTGCATCGTTATATATACATATATATATATATATATGTGTATATATGTTATATAGAAGAGAGGTACGATGTGTACGTGAAGTGAATACGGCAGGAATATCGGGAGAGGTTCAGACGTTGCACGGTATCCCCTGCTGTGGGGCCGGTACGAGCCGTGGAGAGAGAGAGAGAGAGTGATAGAGGATTCTCTCTACTCCGGGGAACGCGATCAATTCGGTTCAACTCCTTATACTCTCTTTCGCGTTCGCACACGCGCCACTTCAGCGACGGTTTTTCTCTTCAATCGTGATTTCCTCGTAGTACATTCTATTATATATAACATTTTCTCCTCGTCCCTCGGTAATCCCCTACACCCTCTCTCGTCACAACGTCCCGTCTCTTCCACCCCTCTTATACAGCGTCCTTCGTCCTCCATCGCTCCAACAATTCCGGTCGCATCGAGAGAAATTTATATTCATTTGACGAAACTACCAATGTTACACGATTTAAATCGAATCTCATTTTATTCAAACGGAATTTATTTAATTTAATACTTTCTCGTATCCGTGAGTGTGTGTGTGTGTGTGTGTTTTTTCTTGTTTCATTCAAATCGGATTTATGTAATTTTTTCATTGTATTACGGTTCGTTGAAGAATTTTTGAGGAATTTGGATGAAAATTATTTCGCGAGAGAGAGACAGGGATTTTTTTTTACATTACGCTTTATAGGAATTTGATTTGGATGAAATTCGATCGAATCAAATTTTTTTTTATTCGTTGTTACGTATTTTTAACGATTCGTGTCAAATTTGGTATTGCCGCAATTTTTTCTTTGTGGTAGAACATTTAATAGACAACGCTCTTCTTGTGACTGATAAAATTTGCATGTATATTATTATTATTATTATTATTATTATTATCGTTGTCGTTAGTGTCATTATTATTGTCGTTAGTACGGCGTGAATTAGTGGAACGATGAAATATTTTTATACTCATTATGTATATAGCTATATACATATATACATATTTATATATATATATATTTATATATATATATATATGTATGGATACATATATGTATACATAGGATGGACGTATACGTGTGTTTTCACATGCGTTTCGTTTTCAGCGTCCATACTGCATGACCTCAGCGACATGCAGCCTCAAATAAACGCGATCAAAATAGAGCACCCGCCGTACTACTGCAGCAGCTACACCCCACCATCCGCAGCCTCGGCCGCGGATCACGCTCAGCCCGCGGCTAGCTTCAGTGAGTTTCAAAATCTTCCTATATACATACAAACGTATATAGATATGTGGATACATAGCTATATATTTGATATATTTAGACACCGGGACGTTTAAGAAAAAATGGCGTTTTATTCTATTTAGAATTTTGTTTTTCGACTAAATTCACCTGAAAAGTATAACTAGGGATTCATTTTTGTACTTTTAAAAAGTGCAAATTTTTCGAAATTCTATCGGCTGTAAAATTAATTGGATAAAATCATTTTTTGGAATTTTGTTTTTTTATCTAAATTACCTTGAAGACGTTAGCGATGGCTTCGTTCTGGATTTTTTAAAAAGTGCTGTTTCTTTCAATATTCTATTCGTGCGAAATGAAAATCGGAAAAGTTTTGGTTAAAAATGCAAAAAAAAACATATTGCGACGTAAAATTTTCCTAAAATACGTCGAAATTTAATATTTTTCTGGTGAACCTTTCAACCCCCGCAAAAATTGTCGTATGTTCGGTTAAATGTTAATTTTGTATCTTCATTTTTCAATTTTTTGTTTTTTAATACAAAGGTCCACCGCCCGTGCACCAGCTCATAAGGAACGACAAGACTGAAAAAGCACCGACGGTCTCGGTCTCGAGCGGCCCAACGTTCTCCCCCGTTCTCAGGCCCGAGGACGGTCATCGCGGAATGGACTCGCCACACTCGCAAACGGGTACGTACTCCGAAAGTATTGAGAAAAATCGAAAAATGAAAAAGACAAAATTAATTACACATTTCTACGAACTAAAAAATAATGAATTTCCCTCTGCGAACGAGACGTTCGTCCGTTGCATTAGCGTTTCGATAAAATCGATGATTTTTTATTATTTTTTCTCTTTTTTTTATTTTTTTTATTTTGTTTTTCAACCACGAGATGACAACGCACAGCTATTTTTTCACGAAGTAACGTGAAAAAATGTTTTATCGTTCGTTACGTTTGAAATTTCTTCGTCGTTCGGAATTTTGTCATCGCCATTAAACACAATCGTTATTATTTCAATTGTCATTATCATCATTTGTTTTTCACTTTATCCTCGAAACCACAGTCCGACTTTTTAATACGCTTAATTAATCGTAATAATTTTAACTAACAAACATCTAACATCAAAAATACTATATATATATATCTATAAATATATATATAGATCAATGTAATTATATCAATCGTACCATTGTACCGTCGATAGTGTACGATAACACGTTTTTTTTCAATTTTCTTCCCTTCGTTTCGTTTTCTAATACTGTATTGTAATATATGAAGAAGAAACAGAAAAAAAAGAAAGGAAATAATAACCCGACGTAGTTTTGTTTTTGTTTGTCGAGCGTGTGACGAATGGCACTCGTTTGTCGAAAATAAATTTAAAAAAAACACACAAAAAAAACAGAGAGAGAAAAAAAAGAAAAGAAAAATTGTCCAGTGTGCGATAGACCCAATCCGAGCTCATCCAGCCATCATCGTGTAAGTAAGTAAACGAGGGGAAGTGCGACGTATCGAGGTATTATCGATTAAAACAAAAATATTTAAAAAAAAACAAAGACAAAGATAATTAAAAAGTGTAACGAAGAGGCAAGAGAGGGAAAAGGGTGCGATTCGAGGCAGTCCCTCACTTAGGAATCGAACGAAAAACCGGACGAAATTTTAATTTTTCACCGTCCGACTACCAAAAAAGCGATGCGAGCGAGGCAAAAAAACGCGAAAAACGTCGTTAATTTTGGTTTTTTTGTTTTCCTTTACCCTCGAACGCCAGAGGATGAAGTAAAAAAATGTCGACCTGAGCGAGGAGAGACAAGTATCCCGAGGGTGTCGTTATTTTTACGGAAAATGTAAAGGAAAATTCGCGACGAAAGATTATTTTGAAAAATTATCAAATTAATGAAAAAATAAACAAACGAAAAATACGTGAAACGAGCAAAAAAAAAGCATCGACGTTGGACAACGACAACGACGACGATTCAAGAGACGACTGATGAGAATCACTAATATGCGACATTACGCGTGATCTCTGTTTCAGTCTGAGCACGAGCGTAGAGAGAAGCTCGCTAAACTCGACCAAAAGGTACTTTGTGATTGGTTATGATGTTATATCTATCTATCCTATATACATATATCGATATACGTACGTACATGTATCTGTTCGTCGTGATTGTTATATATTTTTGGATATTTTTTTTCTGTTTTTTTTTATCTTTCCTTTCAATATCTCACGATCGAGCGCGAGCACCAAAAAAAAAAAAAAAAAAAAATTGCACACACGATTGCCACGTATTTACATGTTCAACGTACATGTATGTATATGTATTTTGTATGAATCGTACGAAAATGTATCGTGGATCGAGGCTGGTCGTTCTTTTTTTTTAATTTTATTTATTTTTGTACTTTTTTTATATCGCTTTTTTCATCGACTTTTCGCAATTCTTTTCCCGCGACTGTTCACTTCTATATAAAATCATAATAACATTACATATTTATTTAAAAAATGGTTTTCGTACCATTTGTGTGAAACAAATTGAGAACAATTTTTTCAAAAATTCTAATCGATCGACACTTTTTTATAGATCGTAGCTTCTTATTTCTATCTTTTTTGAAATTGCATCTTTCCTACGTTCGTAAAATTGTTCCAATTTGAAATAGTTCGAATAAAAATTCAAATTCTCATACACAAATTCTTCTCGCATTTCCACCCTCCGTTCAATCTTTCATTTTTAAACGACTTCTAGAAACACCCTTTATCCATCATTGTACATAAAAAAAAAATAAAAAAAACAATTACGAATTTTTATCATTTTTCTTGTCACAATACATTTACGTTGAGAAAGTCGAGTCGCGTGCGCGACGCAATTGTGTGTTTTCACTGCATCGTCACTGTAAAACATACGACATATATCTATACATAACTATATGTATATAAATATATATGCGTATCCCCTTTAGCAGCACTTATGTCTCATTTTCTTCTTATATATATATATATGTGTGTGTGTGTGTATTTACGTACATTGATATATTTATACATGTATCGAGAACGCGCCAGCGTGACGGGGGGGTCCTCTGATCCAGTCTATAAGGGATTAAAAGACAAATTTTATCGGTCGTTGGGAGGAATTAACATCAAAAAATAAAAAATAAATAACCGAATAATAAAATCGTGATGCGACATTCGCGCGCGCTCGTCATGGCTCTTGATATGGTATACTATTGGTAGTTGTGCTGCACTCTCTATCTCTCTCTCTCTCTACATATAAATACTTCTATATATATATACAATATGTGTGTAAATATACATATACATATATGTATATATATATGTGTGTATATATAAATACATGTACGTGTATATATATATATATATATATATATATATATATCCATACACTGGTCCACACCACTTATATATTGGCATTGTCCTGGAACGTTAGCGGTTTGCTTGTCTCATGTCACGTCTCTTATCTCTATCTCTCTTTTTCTCTTTAAAAAGTATTATACATACGTCTCTCTCTCTCTCTCTCTCTCTCTCTCTCTCTCTCTCTCTCTCTCTCTCTCTCTCTCTCTCTCTCTCTCTCTCTCTCTCTTTCTCTATTTCCACCCCTTGCACAGTCTTGCATATTACAAAAATGAGAAACCAGAACAAAGAAAAATTGTTGTTTCAAATTTTATCAATTTTATGACGATAAAAAAATTTAAAAAAAAGACGAAAAAATTAACGAAAGAATAAATTTCTATCGGTATAATATTTTGTGACACTCGTTAACGCAACTCTCGATCACCAGGATTCACGCCTGACGTTTGATTTGCGAATATGACGAATTAAATCAACCCCCGAAATCGTCAACCACCACCGCCAACCATCAACATTCACCGACCCTTATCAACTTCAAACTTGTGTATCACGAAGTAATGATTTACTTATATACTTAAATGTTTATATTAAACATATATATTTATATATATATGTATATGTATGTATATCCTATATATATATATATATATGTGTGTGTATATATATATATGAGATGTCGATGTTGCATTAAGTGTGCCTAACTAGCCGCCTGCAGCTGTGTGCACGATTGTTGGCGCGATTAATTATATATTATTATAATTGTCCTACGTATATGCGAAAAATGAACGAACGAGAAAAAAGGAAACGTTCTCGTTGTCGATAACCGAGCGAGCCCCTTCGGAAGCCAATCCTGATGTCCATGTCGACGTTGCGACGGATTTGAAAAAAAATATATTTTTTTTCCAACGAATATCGAAAAATATATTGAAAAGAAATCGAAAAAATTGAGAAACTGGCAAAAGGAGGTTAAAAAAGTGAAAATCGTGAAATTGGACCGAACGAAGTACTCGGTTTAATCACGAGAGGGATTAATATTAATTAGATCAAAAAAATAATAAACGTAAAAAGGAAATGTAGGCGAACAAAAATTTTCTACGATGCGACGATTTATCAAATTTTGGACCTCGAGACAAAAATCAACGACGAGTGATGATTCAACATGGCAAAAAAGATATTTTTCCCATAATTAATTCGTTATTAAGAATTTCTTCGTCTTCCGGGGCTCGACTTTTTTTTATTTTTTATTTTTTTGTTCGTTTCGTTATCGCGCAGCGAGGAAGAATAGCGCCTGTACATAGGACCAACGAAAGTCATTTTGACGTATTTATCTCGTACAAACGATGTTCCGTGTCGCAACACTTCGCGGAGAAAAGAATTTTGAGAAAAATTTGCTTGGAAAGAGAGAACAAATTTCAAAAATTAATTCAACCAATCGCGAACAATTTTATTCTATCAAATTTATCGAAATTTATTAATCCCAAATTAAGGAAAATCGCTAACCCGACGAAAAACACAAAATTTCAAACGAAACAAATTTTTTGTTTCAAATTTGCCTCGAACGAAACTTTTCCCGCACGTAATTTTTCTCAAATTCTTATCACCGTTCTTTATCGCCGTATAATTTGAATAGATGACCATAGATTAATGAATTATTTACGTATCCCAATTTGCCTGTCCGTCTGGCTGGTCTGTCCGTCGATTCGATCGGCTTTTAATGTAACATAAACCACAAAGTACAATGCGAATTTTTACCATTACAAAAATATTTACGAATAAAATAATTAAGCAATGGATAAAGAAGAATGATGCGATGTAACGAAAAAAAAGCACAAAAAGAGAAAGATTGCGAAAAGTGAGGGAAAGAAAACAAACAAAAAAAGAAACGAGAATGAAGAAATCTCCCGGGGGTTGGGGGCACCCACGGACAGACGGACGGGCGGCTTTTGATATATGTATAAATATATATATATATATACATATATCTTGCTAACTTGCAGCATATTAGCTCTCTCTCTCTCTCTCTTTCTCTCTTTCTTCCCCACCTACCCTACACCCGGTAAGCTAGCTGTCTCTCTCTCTCTCACTCTCTCTCTCTCTCTCTCTCTCTCTATTTTTCTGTCTTAATATCTCGCTGTCACTGTTTCATAAACTTGATGTCACTGTAATGTGTCTGTCTGTCCGTTCGTCTGTCTCTCTCTCTCTCTATATATATATGTGTGTGTTAAATATACATATATATTATTAAAATAATAATTAATATCTGTCTGTCTGTTTGTTCGTTTGTCTGTCTGTCTGTCTGCCCGACCACCAACCCCCCCCGCCCCCCACCAACCCTCGTCTTGATGTCGTAAACCCACTTTTTTGCCTCACCGCATTTATGATATAAATTTAAAAAAATATATATATATATGTATATGGGGCATTCCGGTAAAAATCGAGAGGTTCGTGATCCTCGAGCCCGTGGAATCGGTTAATAATTTTTTTATTCGGTCGTCACAATACCGAGAAGCATGCAGATTTAATTTATGATTTTTTTGGTCAACTTTTACTTGACCTTTTTTTCAATCAAATTTATATTTTATGTCGATTCGATCTGGAACGCCCCATGTATGTACCAAATATCGTAAACACGCGTACGGTTACCTGATTTATTATCATTATCGTAATGTTATACATTTGAAACACAGATAATAGCTTGGTATCAAAAAAAGTGGACCGTTCAAAAAATCACAACAATAAAAATCGAGTCAAAACATTCTCTCGAACGTAATTTATAAAATAATTTCATAATGTTTTTTAGACATATTATAAAGAGACGAAGAAACAAAAAAAACCATCGTCCATGATTTTCGACACCAAGCTGTTATACCGTGCGCACAATCCGTTTTTTCTTACTAACATTATCATCAGTATTATCTCATAAAAAAAAAGAATACCTATCTATCTCACTCTCACTGTACACGGCCAATGCTCTGGGTATGTCGTATGCTGGATGCGGTTTATAATTGATTTTTTAAACAAAGTGAAAAAAAAACACAAGAATCTTGCAATTCAACGTTTTTATGCTCCGTACGATACTCTTACTATAACTATATATCACTTCTATATATCTGTATGTACCTATATAAATGTGTACGATATATATACGTATATACATATATGGTATATACATATATACATATATATACGGTATATATATGTACATTATATATATATATGTATGTCTTTGTTGCAATGTTGATGTTGTTTAACTAACTACAAATATATATGTATATATATTATTATTATTATAATCTTATATATGTATATGCATATATGGACATATTAATGATCATGGTTGATGTTGATGTTGTCGTTATCATTGATGTTTCTTGATGTGTTGTTTAATCGTTGTTACCTTGCTGTTTGATGTTTGTTGTTGCACCACATACATGTAAATTTATATATATATGTGTATGTGTGTGTGTGTGTGCGTGTATACATATATACATATATATTTACGTGTATCTATATCTATATATACCTATATATATATATATTTATTTAAATATGTATGTATATATGTATGTGAAGAACATACACATATATACAATATACCTTTCAGCCAGCCAGCCTCACGCTTGGAAGTGCCTTGAATCTATTGAACGAAAAGAAAAAGAAAAGAAAAAAAAATCCATATACTATTACTAAAATTTAATAGTCGAATATACTCCATAAACGTCTCTTATACTCATACCGTCTCTCTATCTATCTCATTAAAATCGCCAAAATCTTCGTAACGCTGTTGACACCGTAACCACCGCCATCCACCCCTCTTAACAATTAATAAACAACTCGTCGACTCGTTTTCGTTTTCACAATTTTTACGTTGCAGTCGGCACAACAACCACTGCATAGGACGAAGATTATTTTATCATAATTTTAATATTGTCACGAATATTATTATCCATCGATCGATTATTACGCGATCGATTATTAGTTAATCGATTCTCGATCGATTATCAGTCGGTCGATTCTCAATCGATTCTCGATCGATTATCAGTCGATCGATTCTCAATCGATTCTCGATCGATTATCAGTCGATCGATTCTCGATAGATAATCGATATTTGTTAACACTACTGTAACGTATTTTCTTGTTTTCTTTTTAAGTTCTCACGGCAGGATAACAAAGTTGCAAGCCTCGTTTCGATACGGCGAAAGAGACAAAAAAAAGAATGAAAAAAAATCGGCGAGAGAAGGGTGGAGGAGGATGGTCGAGGGTGGTTGAGAGAATCGTGGATTATTGGCCAAATTTTTGTAAATCGATAATTTTCGTAAAACGCACTGATTTCAGGTCTTCACTCGCCTCACGAGGGCCTCGCCAGTGGCTCGGGACAGAGTATGTCGGGACTCGCTTATTATCAACCCGAGCATCCCGTCTCGGCCGGTGTCGTCAAGTATCCGGAGAACGGTCACGACACGCTATCCGATTTTGTGACTTTCGTGTGCCAGGAGGCCGAGAACACTCAGCAACTACCCCAGGTAGCTTCCGGGCCCCGTAAGACCCGCAAAAGTGTCGCGCTATCTACCTCCACTCTATATATCGCCCATTCTACATTTATCCCTTCGCTTTCATCGATCCTATTTTTCAATATTGTTATTTTTTTTTATTTTCCTTTCTTTCTATCTCACAACGATCGAAATTCATTTCGACTAAATTCGAATTCGGGAAAATTTTATTTCTATCTTATATCGACGAGTAGATTAAATCCTTAATTAATTTGTAATTTCCATTTTTTCTTCGATAAAATGACATTTTTTTAAAAGATATAATTTACCTTCGTACAATTTATTCGATTTAAATGGCGATTGTGTTTTAACGATTATCGTTCCCAACAATTTTCGAAAATTCGTTTAATTGATTGCAACACGGTCAAACTTTTATTCAAATCAATCAAAATTTCCATCGTGATAAATTTATTAAATGAAAACTTACATTTACTTTCATCAAATAAAAATAGAAAAATTCTAACGGAGCGATTTCATCTTTTCCACCCGGCACTTCTCTCATTCTATTTTTCCTCTCTGCCTCTTTCGTTACGCTCGCAACCCCCAAAAATCATGACTCATTGCACCCCCCGCAAACGCATCTCAGTCGTCCATTAGTCGAGGGTAGAAAAAAAAACCAACCCCTTGGGTGGTATTATTGTGGCGGCAGACGCGACACTTGACGCGGCTAATGTCCGGCCTGCACAACCCCCGTCTTCCAATCACCCTAGGCCATAAATTAAAAAAATAAAATCAAAAAATCAATTTCAAAAGCAATAGAAAAAAAGCTAAAGCCGCACAAAAATTGTTAAATCATTCGTTTCGCGACTAAAGAAAGAAAAAAAAACGAAATAGAAAAAGTTGTCCGTCGATTCGCACGAGATAGAAACGCGTTACGAAGTGATATTTGTTCGAAGCGTCGCCCGGGGTGGATGGATCGGGCGCAAGCGGGTCGATAGTTGATCGGTGGTATGCGATTTTGCAGGCACAACTCGCCGGACAACGCGCTGGGGTGCAAAAGTTCTCACAGTATTATCCGAGCTCGATGCTACCACCACCCCCGCCAGCACCCATGGCAAGGCCGGTCGCGATCATACGCTCCACCGGTGAATTGACGGCAACGAGCGCGGGTTCCCCACCTACGTCGTCGGCCTCGCCAACCGATTCGTCCGATCTCGGTGGTCCGGGTGGTCAGGATCAGCAACAACAACAGCAACAACAACAGCAGCAGCAACAAATGGCCGCAGCGGCGGCAGCCGTTGGTCTCGTCAGTTCCGGTTGTCAGAGCTCCGTCGATCCCGGTGGACGTAAAAGTCCGACGAGGATACTCGTTGCCGCGCCCCATACCAGCAGAGAATATACTTTTGCACATTTTCACTCGCAACCTGGACAAGTGAGTTGCTTTTTTTTTATTCTTTTTCATCTAGAAAGTATCGAGGGTTGAAAATTATTCGAAAATATTGGAAATTATTGGTGAATACTCTAGAAAAGTTAGGAAATATTCGAAAATATTTGAAGAAAATTGTAAATATTATAAAATATCGAAAAATATGATAAAACATTAGAAATTATGAAAGAAACATTGGAAAACATTTGAGAAAGTATTCGCTCAAATAATTTTCACTTTCACGATTTTCGCAGCAAATATTCACGTACCCGACGATAAGTTCGATGTCCGGTGTGATCTCGCCGACGAATCTGTCCCTGTTCTCGTCGCCGGTCTCGGTAACGAGGCCCGTGGCAACTCAGAGAACGGTCTCGAACGTACCGCCGCGTTGGAACACAGCGCCGTTCATCAATCTCGAGGACGATTACAATATGATCGCGCCGATAATAGCGGGTACACCGGGCGAGCCACCCTCGGCGATGGACGAGGGTGAGTTTTTCCATCTCGATCCGGCCATTGATCGACGATTTTTTGGTGCCAATCACGCGTCGATTAATATCGAAACGCACGAATGTCGTCGGTATGGACCGCCTGAAGATCCAAAGTTTTCAAATCACAAACAAAAATTCCCCCCAAAATAACCGACATTTGCTTTTCAAAATATTTTTCAACCTCGTCAAACTCGAAGCCATATTTAACACCAACAACAACAACAAAACCCCCCTTTTCCAAATTCCTCCAAACTAAAATTTAAAAAAAGAACCTCTACCAAAAAATTAACAACCAACGAAAACAAATATTTGTTGACCTCGTGAAGAAAAAATTCCCAAATCAATATGAACAAAAAAAAAGAAACGAAGACTCTTGACCTTTGGCAGTCGATACAATGACAACCTGACGATCCTGGCGAAAGATCATCGCGTAGAATTAAAAATCCAGTTTACTACTTTCAGAACGATACTTCCATCCCGTGCACACGAGCGGCGTCGTGGACAAAAGCGGGCCCGGGGGTATGATGGGCAACGACCTCGGAGTGTCGCAAGATCCAACGTCCCATCATCATCAACAGCAACAACAACATCAGCAACAACAACAACAGCAGCAACAGCAGCAACAGCAACAACAGCAGCAACAGCAACAACAGCAACAACAACAACAACAACAACAACAACAGTCTCAGCAGCAAGTGATGCAGGACAAGAGTGGACGGCCAAAGTCTCCCCCGTGACACCAGGGTCGCGACCTCACCCCAACGCGAAAAAATGTATTATTATGTATATTCGTCGAAACGATCGTCGCCCGCGACTCGTTGCTCGCACTTTTGCTCGAACATCTTGCCAGATACGCGAGACTAGCGAACGTTTGTGTTCGAGCGCAGTAAAAAAAAAAAACAAAAAACAAAAAAAAAAAAAACGAGTAACCCTCTCTCGCCCACGGTCGGTGGTCAACGAGACTTTTTTTCAATTTCCCCGACCGATTTCCGCGAGACGGAAAGAAAGATTGCGCTCAAGAAAAATGAAAAACAAAAAAAGTATAAAAAAACAAAAAAAAATGAAAATTACGTTCGAGGGAAGACTACTACGAGAGAGCGATCTCTCGATCTTCCTTGTGCTGCTCAAAGATAAAGAAAAATAATAAACAAAGAAACAAACAAACAAACAAAACTAAAACACGAAAAAAGAAAAATGCGTTCATTCGGGACGCCCGACACGTGAGTGAGAAAGAAAATAAAAACGCAAAAATATACCCAAACTTTGTCCTGCCCCCCCCCCCCTGCCCCTACCTACATGCGTTCCTCTTTGTAATCCTCTTGGTCGGTTTGTCCCTATTTCCAATATTCATCCCCCGCCGATACACCCGCGCGCATACACACACAAACAAACAAACATACAGAAATACATTAATACGTAGAAAGGTCTTCCAGCGAGAGTTCTCGAAGATAAAAAGAAATATGAAGAAATAATTAAAAATAAAAAAAAAAGTAATAAAAAGAAACACAAAGATAGAGATCAGTCGATGAGCGAGAGGCGAAGAACGCACAGGCCTATGAAAGAAGAAAAAAAAACGAAAAAAGAAAAAACAATTTATTGCCTTGATTATTATTAAGCGTTTGTTACTAGATGACCTCGATGTGAGACAAAAAAAAAGAAGAAACGAGAAAAGTGGCAAAAAGAAAACCTAGAATTATAGCGAAGAAAATTTACCGAGAGGTCGTAGAGAACGAAGATGAGGTAAAATTACTCGAAAACCACGTGATCGTAGTCGTGGAATTTCGCCCAAATGGCAAATTTAATACCGTAATGACGATGGAATTACGAATTCAAAACAAAAAACGGTGAACAAAAACCAAAAAAAAAAATAAACATTGATGATAAGGAAATCGTTTTAATACATTGTTTATGCCTAATGCCTCGGGCTAGTGCTAAAACTAGTACGGACTAGTGCTGACTAGTCGACGAAAGCTGCTAGCTAGAAAGAGAGAGAGAGAGAGGAATTGTGAGAAAACCAAAAGAGGAAGAAGAAGAAGAACAAAAAAACATACGAAAACCCCACACAAAGTAAATATTTAATATAAAACAAACGAACAGAAGAAGAAAATATTAAAAACTCAATGAAGAATGGAGAATTAACGCGAAGGAGCCAAACGAAACGATGAACAAAAGGATAAAGTAACGATGGAGATTAGAGAATCACTGAACGAATTTTTTGCCCTTATTGGCAGCTGAACAATAAATTGTACTATATCATTATTCGAGAATTTTTTGTTTCTGTTTTATTTTTTGTCGAGGACACGACGCCGAGGCCCGGACGCGATAACGAAAACCAACGATATTTTACGGAAAATGTGACGAGGAAAAAAGAAACGAAACGTTAATCGTCCGGATTTCGTAATTTCCTACGTGAATGCTTCAACTCGAGCCCGAATCCTGAGTAAACGCTTGAAAGAAAGTGAAAAAAGAAAAAAAAAGAATTATACTCGCTTCGAGAAAAGGCAAAAAATTATGGGAGAAGAAAAAGCGGAAAAGATGTAACGCCAGGTGAGAAGAAAAAAGGCTTGAGTTTGTCGTATTTTTCTTCTTTTTTTTTTTAGATAAGCTTGAAAGGGTGCTCGTCCTAATAATATATCGCCAAGGCTGTTTAGCTAATACATTATATATCGTCCAATCTACGATTAGGAAAGTCCCTGACCCTCCACCGTCCCGAACCCAGAATGCCCGTTAAACTTTAATTTATTTCTTAGAAGGAAAACAACAACAAAAACTGAGTTTTATAAAGATAATTAATATTATTATTAAAAAGAAAACAAAATGAGAAAAAAAGGAACAACAACACATACAAAACAACGTGAAGAACGAGTTAGTCGTATTTTTATTTAATACGAGGATTATATATTTACATATGTAATCCATAAGTTCTATATATATATATATATCTGTATAATGTATATGGTTTTATTAAATCTTCCGGCAGCTTTTGGTTTGTTTAATTAACGAATGAACGATTGATGTTCGAACGAGTTTTATTGTTGATCAAAATAAGACATTGATCGTTTCATTGCGAATTTCGTATTTTTCATTTTTTCTTCTTTCTTCACTTTTCTTCTTTTATTCTTTTCATTTTTTCGAATTATTTCACTTCCCTCGAGCCTCGCCTGTGGTTTTTTTTGTTGTTTTTTTTTAAATTTCATTTTTATGTTACACGAAGAGAGTTTTTTCGTCTCGTTATCGTTACGGCCAACGGACGAATATCGACGCGAGGGTATTAGAAAAATCTCACAGCCTCGAGGAACGAGTGCGAATTATGCAGGAGACAGGATATTATTATAAGTTATATGGGAAAGAGTAAAATAAAGTGTAAATGCTAAAAGTGCTGCTCCTCACTACTACAACTAATACATTAACTACTAACGAAATGATATTATTATTATTATTATTGATTATTGATTATTAATTATTATTATTTATAGAAATAATGTTATACGATAATTGCGATAATTCAGAAATTATCACCCATGACCGACGCCGCCGCCACAACCACCATCACCATCACCACCACCACCACCACCACTATACCGATTAAAACTGATTAAATATACCAACGATTATCTATTGTTAACTGCTACCATTAACACTATCGACTATTTGCGAAAAACTAACTAATAACGGTTATTATACCACTTACTACTATTTACTAATTTACTAGTGAAAAATGCTCTAACTACTAAACGTATAATTGCGAACTAAACGAAGAAGAGGAAAAGAATGCGAGGAGATAGAGAAAGAGAGAAACAACGAGAAGCTATTGCTAAACTAAAACTAAAATTCCATCACACCAATTACTGAATAACGGTATAAACAATGTTGAAGGAGAAAGAAAAATTACTCGCTATAGCTCGTACGAGAGAGAGAGAGAGTGAGTGTGTGAGAGAGAGGGAGAGAGAGAGAGAGAGAGGAAACAATGTAAATATCTATAACGAAAGTGCTGAATTATATTATATTTAACTAATAATTTAGATATTCGCGGTTGTAAAGAAGAAGAAAAAAGGACGACTTGTAGCGTCGCGAAAAACAAACAGAATCTCGCGCAAATTATGAAACGTAAAGTCGCGTATATTAGCTTGGAAAAGAAAATATACGAATAGCGTTGGGAAAGGAAAATTGACACAAAAAGAAGAAAAAGAAAGAAAAGACAAACTGAAAAATCCCACGTGCAAATAGCAAAAGACAGGAAGATTAAACGTAGGCTTAGAGTGCGCTGAGCAATAAAAAAAGAATATTTAAACAAATTTGATGCCAATTACAAACTGCGGTCAAGAGACAGCCGGATTACGAAGTGTCGATGAAACTTTAATTGTAAACTGAAGTTTTTTTCTACTGAAAATTAGAGAAAAAATAATAAGACAAAAAAAAACTGAAAAAAGATACCAAAAAAAACCACGAATTAATATTAACGATAATGATAACGTCAATGTATAATGCACTCGTCAGTCTTCGTCACGCGACAGAAAAAAAACAAAGAAACGAAAAAAAACAAGAGGAAGGAAGTAAACCGAAGAAAATAATAAGAAACAGGGTGGCCCGGGACAGTGTACCGTAAAACTTGTTCTTCTTCGTTATCGCTATCACTATTTTATTCGTTCTTTTCGTCGTCCTTTCGATACGAAGATTTAAAATAGAGCAAGAGAGAGAGAGAGAGAAAGAGAAAATGCGGTATGAAATTTGTGCAAGAAAAGATGACGATTGTGTATTATTTCTCGCGCCGATAGAAACAAAAAGAAAAGATGAAAAAAATAATACATTTTTAATTCAAAATCGTACGTAATATAAAAATTAAAAAATTAAAAATTAAAAAGAAATAAAAACGTAATGTGATCGTGAGGGGAAGGAGAGTAAAAGCTGTAGCTGTTAAGTGAAGAAGCGAGAAGAGTCGTCGAGACGACGGCCAACCAACTAACGTTAGCGAATCGATGCCGTTTCGCGTTGGCGTTTCTTTAAAACGCGAGATAAACCGATAGCTGTTGAAAATAAGAATTCGTAGATCCTTAGGAGAGCGCGTGTTAGGCGACGACTAGAACGCTAGAGAGTAACGAAGGAAGAAGAAACAACAACAACAACAACAAAACTAAAACAAACAAAAAATTTAAGAAAAAAATAAAAACAAAAAAAGACGAATTTCGCAGGCTAAATTTATAAAACGAAGATACGGGGGATGACGCGATGGAATGGAAAAAAAGAGGAGCGAAGGCAACAATAAAAAAAAGAGAGAGAAATAAAAAGTATCGAAGAAAAGATAAAATCAAAACGGGACAAATATTCTCAAATATCGCGCTCAATCTTTATAATTTTGCCGAGTAACAAGAGAGAGAGGGAGAGAGTGAGAAAGTGATTAATGAATTTCCGCGAAACAGAGTCCATCGGGTAACGAGAAACCCCTTGTACAGCGTCTCGAGCTGCCTTGAACCGAAAGTGCATTATTAATAGAAGAAAAAAAAAGAAACAAAAAAAACCAACAAAAAATGAAAATGAAAAAAAAACACGTTTGAAAACAAATAACAAAAATGAAAAATTTCCGTTTCGAAACGTTCGCGCGATCTGATCGTGAACGATTTTGTACCGTACGACGTCGTGTGTGATTTACCAATCGATCGTCTCGTGCGAGAGAAGAACGCCGGGGGCTTGTTTTTTTAATCTACGTAAGGGTTGTTTCGTAGGAGCGAAAGAAAAACATTACGGAAAAAAATGGAAAAACAAAACTTAAGAAAACGAGAGAAAAACAAAACGTGAAAAAACGGTAGCTGTGCGTCATCGGTCAACTAATAAACATATATATATATATATATATTTTAGCGTTAGTTCTCGAGAAATAAAGAGAAAAAAAGAAGTATCGACGACGTCGAGGCGCCCTGGTCACCCTTGTGAATTTGACGACATTTATTAATTTACGATGCTCGCGTGCAGTCGACTGAATAGCTTAGAGACGAGGGCATATAACGAGAAACAACGAGCGTAACGAGAAACAAAAAAATGTGGAAATAAACGAGAAACCAATTATTATGACGGGAAAAAGAAAAACGAAATTTAAAAAAAAAAGTAAAAATGATAAAAATAACGAAAACAAATAAAATTAACGAAATAACAAAAATATATACAGTTTAAGTAGAGCTTTATATAACAAAATATATACGAGCGAGAACAAAAGTGAATTGATGCGAGGAGTTAGTTAGTTAGCGGTCGTGAAACGCGACCGAACCGACTTTGTAAACGAATATAAATTTATATTATACACGGAGCTAAAAAAAAGAAACAAATACGACAACAACAAAAAGAAAACAAGAAACGACGAAAGAAAAGGTTTATCGTAGCGATCTCGTACCGCGACGATGAATATTCGACGAGCTAAATTAACAATTTGTGAAAAATGCTGGTAAAAGAAAAAATTGAAAAAAATAAAATAAATAAATAAACTAAAAAAGAAGAAACGAGAGATAAAAGAAAGAAAATGTGAACGAAATTAGTGTGCGAGCGCGGTAATGAGAAAATAAACGGCGGTTACGACGACGACGATGATAATAATAATAATTAATAATTAATAATAATAATACTAATAATAAAATAATAATAATAATAATAATTAATAACACTAATAATGAAATAATAATAACAACGATGATAATAGTGCGATTATTATTAATATTAATACGGCAATACTATATATATATATATATATAAATAATTATAACGATATACATATATTATATAAAATACAATGATATATTTATCGAATATTTATTGAGCAAAAAATAGCACATTGTGTAGCATGGTTGTACAAAGTAGGTAAATGCGAGAGAACCAGCGATATAAAAAAAAACCAAAAAGAAAGAAAGAGAAAAAGAGAAAAAAATTCGAGCGTCCTCGAAAAATTGACGAAGCACGCGAAGACGAGAAGTCGAGGAGAGAAGAGGAATTAAAAATTGGCCGATTAACGCTGGAATTAAAAAAGAGATAAAAAAAACAAGCGCAAGTGAACAAAGAAACGCGAAGAGAGGTCGGTGCGTTGGTGTTTCTTTTTTTGTTTATTTTTTTCTTGTTTTCCGTTGATCGTGACAGTCCGAAATTATGTATTTTTCGTCTCACGATCCTTTTTTGTACGATTGTGAACGAGGTTCATGTTATATATCAGGGATTAGACTAAATAGTATAAAAAGCGCGCCGCGAAACGGAGGTGGCAAAAAGTCGTAGGGGCGAAGAACGAGGGAAGATAAAGAAACGTGGGAGAAGAGCAAAACAAAAGCAAAAAACAAAAAATGGTAACCAAGAAAAATGGGTCAGAGGCCGGTGATAGTGGCGGAGGGTCGGATGTTTTTGGGGTGTATAATTAGAAAAGAGAAAAAATAATGAGAAAGAGAAGCGAGCAAAGAGAAAAAAAAACGCAAATAAAAACCGTGATAGCGATGAGTGAACAAAAAAATGTGAGCCTCCTAAAAAAAAACCTCGTCCCGAGGGGGTTGCGACGACCCCCCCTCTAGAGATTAAAAAAAACAACAAAAACCAAAAAACACACACACACAAAAAAAAGAAGAAACTTAAAACAAAACGACGACAAAAGAAAGAGAGAAACGATGAAAAAAAACAAAGAAAAAAAGAACAAAATTGGCACGAGGTGAGGATTCTTTGTCACCTTACCGCGCCAATTATACGTTGTGTCCATACTGTCTCAATTAATATTATGTATTATATATCCGACAATATTGATTATTAAAATTCTTAATACATAAAAAAAACACACAAAAAAATGAAGATCTATCCGCTGCATTTACCTCGTCGCGATCGTCGAACGAAATAAACGAAAACCAGCCTTTGCGCGTGTCACAAAAATCAAAGTGGAAGGGACGATCAAGGAAACAACGACGTGATTCTTGTAGAAAGTGAATTAGTACAATTTGTTTATTATGCTGCCAGCATTTCCATCGTGTCCTAACGTCGCTCGAAACACCCTTTCGACGTGTTTTACGAAACGACGAGTACAATAATTTATATCATTCGTAGCAATTTTATCACAATGATTCGCCAACTTTCTTGATACCGTAAATAGTTTTTGTCTTGTTGTTTTTTTTGTTTTTTTTTCTTCCGTAAGTAAAATATAGTATGTATATAAATTATAATTATAATTAAATTAATTGGTATTATCATTATCATTATTATTATCATTATGCTACGGGAGTTTCTACGAGTACAGCCTGTGTACCGTTGAACGTTCAATTGGTACGTCCCCTATAAAGCTTGTGCGGGATTAACCCTATCATGTTTTGTTTGTTCTGTTTTGTCTCTTCGTCGATTGCTCGGGGATCTTTGTTTGCTTGTACGATTTTGTTTTTTTTTTAAATTATTTCGGATATGTCGAGCGTGGTGAAGAAAAACGCGATTATTACGATTATTTTGTTTGCGCTCGACCAGCGAAACCAGATAAAATGTGCGAGTGTTCGAGCTACAAGAGATTAATCGTATCGAGGTATTCTCGAATATTCTAGACCGAGATGTTCGATAAATCAGCTAAATGCTCGTTCTGTCAAGTATGGGATAAAAGGAGACGAAAAAAATTCTAAACTATTAACTTTACACTTTTTTTTGTTTCACGAGCCTCTAATATTTCGCGATCCGTTTAATCGGAGAAGTCTCCGACACTGTCGACCGCAAACGTTCCTTCAAATCCAACCTCGTCTCTCTATCATAAAATATCAATACTCAATTCGAATACTTCGGCGATATTTAAAATACATACATACTTTTAAAAAAAAAAAAAAACAGAGAAAAATACCTAATTGTCTAATTACTGCAATTTCGTTTTCAAACGTAAATCAAAGGGTAAAAATTCTAAAGTATCCCACGCGATGAGCAACGTTTTCATGGAGTCTCGTCCGACGTCGTTACGGTTCGGTTTTTTGTAATTCCCTCTTTAAATACCGGAATACGTAAATCCTACGAAAGGATCAATATTCCGAGGCGCGTGAGAGAGGGGGGGGGGGGGCAACAACCGTTAAAAACTCACCCTCTCCTTTTAAAAACTAGTTATAAAAAAAACACGCTTGAAGCTCCGCATATTTCGGCGATGAACGACTCGACGTTCGTATAATTATCCGTTACCTAATTAAGCGCGTGTTTAACCTGTGTTTTTCTTTTAATTTCTTAGCACGTAGGAAAAAAAAAGCGCGCGGCAAGTATTTCGAAGGAACTCTTTGAAAAGAAATCGAAAACAATCGTTGCTCGCGAACGAGAGTAAGAGAGAGAGCGTCTGTCCCAAAAGAATAATCGTGGGAAAATTCAGACGTTCTTGCCCGTCGGGTTGTTCGTTTCGTTTTCTTCGAGTTTTACGCTTAGAGAGAACAGAAACAACTCGGTTCCTCTATCGGTTCTTGAACTCTCCTTGTATATACCTTTAATAGCTGGCAGTGTACCCTAGAGCGTAAAAACAAACGATATATAATTAAGAAAAGATATTCTCAACGAGACGTGTAACGAGAGACTTTGAGTAAAATATCGCGCTGTTTACCTGATTTTAACGTTAGAGTCTTGAATAACCTCGCCGTCGCAATTCCAAACGCTTATCGAAGAGTTGAGACGAGACGTGGAAATTGCATTGAGCGATGGGGACGAGGGCAAGGCTCGGAATGTGAATTCGCGCGCTCTGTAGACTTCGACAAACGGTAAATCGTACTGCAATTTAAAAGAAAAAGACGATAAGAATAATATAAAAACGAAGATTCATTTTTGAAAAAACCACAATTTCTATTCGAATTTGATCGAGACAAAAAAATTGAAAGAAAAATCATAATAATAAGAAGAATATGAACGAAATGCGAATAGTAACCAGAGTCTTTTGTTTGCTGCTGAGTCGTAGCAGCATTCTTATATTGTTGAACAACGAGGTATGTCGGACTAGAATAACGTCGACACAGCCATCACCGATGTGACAGTGAGGACTAAAGCCCTGTGGACTTCTCGAACAGGCGCAGGAAACGTTAGCCCCGTTGACCATGAAGAATTTTCCACGAACGGTCAGCCATCCTGCGACAAATAAAAACAATATTTATTCCTCGAGCCAATCGTTATGCGCGAAATATCAATTATTATCGATAAATCGACAAATAATAAATTAACTCACTCGATATTTCTTTATCGGGCACAGTTTTGTGCATGTGCTCCACGCAACGATTACAGTTCTTCATGCACTTTGTGCTCTCGGCAGGATGACAAGGATCGGAGAGCAGCTCGATCTCACCGTCGTATCCCTTGTTGGCTATTATTTTCTTGAAACCCGAATAATCGTATCTCTGAGGTCCCATCCAACGGAATTTCTCGCTTTCTCGTATGACGTCACCCAGATAACCGTAACTCAGCATACTGGCGTACATTCTGAGCAAACTACGATTACTGTGAACCGAGGAGAGATCGAGACCGGCGGTGTCACCGAATATGATATGTATCGCAGCGGTCTCGACGTCGGTCGTCCCGTGAAGACTATAAGCTACCGTGTCCGTACTGCCACCCGGTATAACTCCAACCGGCAATTTCAGAGCTGGAAAAATCACCTCGCTGTCGTTCAGATCGACGTGATGATCCTTGGCAGCGCGAAGGACCAAACCATTGAATACCTCGGCAAAAGTTCCATCGCCACCGACGCAGACAACCGCCTTAATTCCCAATATGAAAAAATTGTAATCAATTTTGAATATCAATTATCAAGAGAAATACTCGATGATAAATATTTTTGTTTATTACAGAAAGAAAGTCAGAAATTTATGTATGAAAATTTCGTCCAAAAGATGCATTTTTTGACTCACATTAACGTCGTCCAAATTCGCAGTGAGCAGTGTGTCGCGAATGTGTCCGGCACTTTCGGTCATCACCATTTTCGTCTCGATACCAGCTATGTGCATTAAAGGCTGGACTTCCTTCTCCCATATCTTCATTCCTTTTTTCTTACCACCAAACGGATTTACGAAGAACATTATCTTTCTAGGTCGTTGAGTCAATCCTGTAAGGAAAAAAAATATAAAAAATCAGACGAACGAGCGAATTTGTAAATTGGATTTTACTTCTTTCGTTCCTCATTCCTATACATGTAGGAATGGTGAATGCGAATCGCATTAGCAAATCCGGTTAAAAACCAGTCAATGACTAAAAGTGAGCAGGGAACGAAAGGTCGTATGAGAATAGAATTGCCACATCGATGCAAGCCTTTCCATTCACTTTTCTAAGACATACGAGACTCGAGACAAATCTTACGAATGCAACAAGAATCAAACGGCAATATTGCTCTCAAGATAACAAGACTGGACATTTTTTTGCAATTGTGTCTAATCAAGAGCGTTGAGATAGTCAAACTCGCGCATTTTTTAATATTTTTGGAAAGTCTCCAAAACGATCCACGACTCTGTAACCTCAACGCATTAATTACAATCTCCTTGACACGTTTCCACAGATTTTATTCTGTCTATATATTTTTTTCTTCTTTCATAATACTTGCAACCGGATCGAAATCAATAACAGCTCGTCCAACATTCTCGTACGTTCCGATGCAAATTTAATACACGTCCTTGGTCGTTATAGCGCCCGAAACGAAGATGCGGATAAATATCGAAAATTGAATTGGGTCAGTTTGTCATCGCCCTACATTTATTACACGCGCATCATCATTGTAATCGCTTCAATAACATTTCGCTCGTTATTCGAGTCGCGCGTTATATCGTTCGACGGGAAAATAAGAAATTATGAAACAAAATGACAAAGAGGAAAATTCTCTGGCGTAATCAAGCGTTACATTTTCCTCGCGATTTCGCTCTCGCCGCGACTTTGTACAATAAAATTGCAAAACCATTCTTTTTTCTTTACTTCGTATTTCTATTTCGGTTGCACGAACTGTCCTCGTTACCCCTCGAGCCGATCTCACAATCTCGCCGTCTCGATTCGTATCTCCTTCGTGCTGGTAATAACGACGTTTTTCTTTTTTGTTGGTTCTTTCTCTCTGCGGTATTTTATAGTTACGCTGGAATAGACCGACGGTGGAGGTAGAAGGGTAAATTGTGGTCATCGCGCCATTTATTAATAATGAACGGCGTGACACCGGAGGAAGAGGTTTAGGTGGAAACGAACGACGCGAGTGGAGAGTCAGAGAGGGAGAGAGAGAGAGAGAGAAAGAAATAAGAGAGGATGTTACGAAACATAGTCGACCGGTTCCATACACAAGCAGTCATACTTCGTTTTACGAACGAGTCGAGAAGTTTGCGTGACGTAGCGTTGCTTCGGTATCATCCTCTCGAGGCCGTGATAATTACTATAACAGCGAACAAGGAAGTTGCATTGCGAATATTGCGATATACAGAAGCTCGCTCGATACCAACGATTTTTCACTATGAAAATAAACTCATCGCGTACCACGACAAACTAGGTCGAAATATATTACAGATTCGCGCTCGATATAATGATTTTTACAACGATAACAAATTCTTTGTCTAAAGCAAACTATATTCGACTATATTACTACGCTCGATAGTCTCTTAAATTAGACTTCTAATTTGCGATACGAGGGGTCTAAAAATAATCCGTTAAATTGGACCATCGCGATATTTACCTAAGCCGGACTATCGCAGATACTTTCTTATCTTATAATTTATAATAATCGCTCTTATCGACGAACCGTAATCGGGAAAAAAACGTTATTTAAATTAAATTGACGATATTAAGACGAAATACGTAATTCTCACGTTATTGAAAGAAAAGTCGATGGAAGAGCTTATTGATAATTTGACTAGGTTTTACCGTACATTCGATACGAATAAGCCTAATTTATCGCGCCTGAAACGATCGCTAACTAACCGTATAGATAATTTTTAATCGTTTTCACCCAGGACGCAACCTGGCGTGAATCCGTGTGGCTCATGGTGACGCTGTGATGACTCCACTTGTTCTTCGGACCTCGTACGGCGTAATAAAGAACAAAGTTCGTGGACGTTGTCGCGCTGTTCCCGGACGGTGAGGACGGTAAATTTGGACTCTCCTTGTCGCTTTGAGAGGAAACCTTCGTCTCGCGTATCCAATCGTCGCCGTAAGTCACCGAGAGCACGTCCGTGAGGGGAAGAGTCCATCTCTCTTTTTTTTTCGTGCGAGAATGAAACAGAAAAAAGTTAACACAGTTTTGTTAGACGCTCGAAACAAAATTCCAGTCGCGAAAATTTATGCGATGCGCAAATATTTGTTCCAGACGCGAAGAAGAAGAAGAAGAAGAGGAAGAAGAAAAAAGTATTTAATGAATTTCACGTCGACGTCGGGTCCGAATAGGAAATAAAATAAACATATACGCGTGTGGTGGTACGTTTTATGTTTTCATAAACAGATTTTTTTGCCGATCGGGCTTGATTGCTGCGCGCGCGAGGCCCCTCGAGCGTCATAAAGGCCTCGTGGTCGATTCCGACGACGTCGTTGAATTATAAATTGTTTGCTCGACTCCTACAGCTGCTCGACGATTCATCGCCATCATTTTAATTCGATTATTATTGTTATTATTATTATTATTATTATTACTACATTATTATTATATTATTATTATGAATATTAATTTTATCATTAATATTATTATTGTTGTTATCATCAATATTTTAATTTAAATTTAATTTTCGTTGAAAGATTAGATAAATGGAGAGATAAAAGTGCGAATAGATAAAAAATTAGGGAAAAAATTGCAGAGACGTGAATAAAGTGTTTAAATATTTGCCGTAGATAAAAATATTTCGTTAATTTCGTCGCGATAGTTTAATTGATAAATTTTCTTAATTTGGTGCTATTAAAAAACGACCTTACGTTCAATTATAAAACAATTTCCGAGCCCAACGTCTCTCCCTCTTTTTATCTCTATCACACTATCTCAAGGTCTACAAATTTCTCGCCCGCGACTTCCGCATCGACCCCCGATGGGAAACGTGGAGTGTACGGGGAGAAAAAAAAGAAACATAAAAACATAGATGGAATACGTTATTTGCACGTTCGCGTGTGTCTCTCGTTCGAAGTTGCGCGCACCTGTAAGCCTCGTACCGCCTATTTATTTTAATTTTAAGCTGACGCAAGAACGACGAAGTTTCGCAACGTTCGAACGTGGAATTTTGTCTCGACTTTGTGGAATCCGTTTCGAGGAAAAGACGGAGATAAATCTTGAGAGGAACGCGCGAGTGGCGAAAAAAAAATTATCTTTGAAGCAAATATCATTTTTTTTACGACTTTTGTGTTGTTTGTTTTTCTTTTGTTTTTTTTTAGTTGGAAGTTTGGTCCTCGTTCGCGATGAAAAAATCACCATACGTCTCAAGGGTCTATTCCGCTCACGCTCGCCTCCGAGGCCAAGTAAGGTCGACGATCTTTTCACGCCGCTGTTAGCGATCACGGATTCATCCACGTTTTTACTTCGAAAATTTTACGCGTCGTAGAAGACAATCGTTCGTTATTTACAAAAGAATAACTTTCACCAAAAATCACCGAAATACCGCGAGATTTCTCCAGAAATAGAAAATACAGAGGTTTTTTTATTTTGTTTATTTTTGAACGAGTCGAAAATTAGAAATTTTGTTTTAATTGAAAAACAAAAAATAAAAGAAAGAAATCAGTAAATAAATGGATTGATAATTAAATAAATAAATAAAATTAAGGAAATAATTGGTTGATTAATGAAACAATTAATCAATACAGTAAATACAAAGTTAAGCATTGTTTATTGAACGAATTTCAATGATAAACAGAAACGAAAATATTGACGAATTTTTGAAGATTTGTAAAAATCGAACCAGGATTTTTCGTCAAGTAAATAACGGACGAAACTCCAAATGAAACGACAAACTAATAATAAAAGTGTTTATGAACTATTCGCGTTGGAAAAAAAGACTGACATTCTACTAAAATAAATTTATCGATTCGTGAGAAAAACACGTTCGTAAATTTTTTAGAAAAAATTGACCTTGAGTGAAATGTTCATATAAATATTTTTTTCTCGATCTCTCCCTCTCTCCCTCTCGCTACGTTCAAAATTATATCAGAATCAAAGTGGCTAAACCGAGTAATAAATTAACAAAAAATAAATAAAAATTTATAATTAAAAACAAACAAAATTATAGCAGCCGGACCAAAGTGACGAAGGTCAAAATCAGCCGGTGTATCCGTGACCTTCGCTCAATTACGAGAGAGTCCAGGCGAGCTGTGGACGCTACATGCACGAAAGGATGGATGAAAAAAAAATTCTCCGCACTGACCTTCCACCACGGCCATTGCCTGGGGCTGTGAACGCCCGGTACAAAGTTAACACGCGGCGGCCGTATCAACCTCTGATTCTACTTCTTTTCCCCGACCTGCGCGAATTCAAAATTCACGACAAAAAAAATATTCAATTATCCAATTTCCCCTCAAAAAGAAAAATGTTAAGAAATAATAAAAAATATTATAACCGTTTTTTTACTTTATTAAAAAAATAATAATAATTAAAATAAATTGGCAAATTAAAATTGAATAAAAAATAGGATGCACGTTATCGATCGTCCAAATTGTTTTATCAAAAAAAAAATCTTTTTTTTCCGACCTTGATAAATTTACGATATAAAAAGAGCGCAATCTTTTTTTTTGGTCCTTCTCTGAATTTCGATTACAAACAAAACTTTCGGCGATTTCGTCGATGCCAGAGATAAAATTGTTGGCGTTATCAGGCGATGCGAAAGTCAGGCAGATAACTCTTTTCATCCAGATCCTAAAACTCGCCATATTTCATTGATCGAACGATAACGAATAAATAAATAAATAAAAAAGATAAAAATAAAAAAATTGCCTTTGCGTACACCAATCGAGTCGCGCAATCCTCAAGGATTTTATAACGCAATTGTGTAACGTATGTTTTATTTTTTATTTTGCCGAAACATTTTTTTTATTTTTTTTTTTGCAAAAACATTTTTTTTCCATCGAGCGGAAAAAAGAAACTAGGAATCTGGGTCGCCTTGTGTTATCGGGCGCGACTCATCGCAATAACATTATTATTGCGTGCATCGACACGTGCAACACGCACCTGGTGCTCTCTCGATCGCTTTCTTCTTCTCAAAATTCAATATTCTTTTTTTCCAGAGCGCTGTTGCACTTGTGAAACCATTCGAGTGTAAATTTTTTTGTCAATTTTTATTTTTTTAGGCATTATTTAAAGGTAGGAACTTTTATAAATATGCTGTTAAATTTTGACCGCGAAATTCAAATTATTCCGGTCGCTATGGGCTTTCTTAGAAAAAGGGGATTTGGCCGGTTGCGCGAGACTCGAAACTTTACTCGCGTTTTTTTCGAATCATCGTCTTTCAAAACGTTGGAAGATTTTGAACGAAGAGTTTTCAAGCTTTTCGTCTCAAATTTTGCCACATCAGTCTTCACGCCATTCCCTAATGGCGTACGTAAGCATTTTTTATTTAAAAAAAAACCTCCCTACGCCTCTACAGTTTTTCATACTAGTTAATAATTCTTTTGCTTCTTTTTTTTCAGACAATTTTTCGAGGAGTCGAACTGTCCACCGTCAAACGCTATTTTGTTGCATTATTTTACAGTAGTCAAAACAATTATATAAAAAATAAATAAAACGTTAAAAAATATTTTCATGTGAGTCATTTCAATAAATAAAAAAAAACGATTAATAAAATTAATAAAAATTTTAGAATAATAATAACTTTAATTACACAGGAGAATGGCCCATATAAATAATCGACCATTATTCATTAAAAATTGTACAGCCATTGAACTCGTTAAAAAAATTATTAATTTATTTCCGAGCCAGTGGGAAATTGGAGAAAAGTAAAAATCATTCAGGAAGGAAAAGAAGAGTTTGTACGCGACGCTATCGGGCTAAATGTTTTAAAATCGTTGCGATCGCACTCGGACGTATTTAACTACCCGGTCACGTACGATAAAAAGAAACGCTCTGGGTATCGTTACCGTCGGAGCAACAATTAAATGGCGAAGGTGCGATAATTGAGGAATGTGCCAACCGGCGAGAATACGAGAGAATAACACGAGTGGAATTAACAGCCTTGAGTTCGGTTCGCGCGTACGCGACAAAGATCCTAATCTCCCTCGAGTCGTACTATTTATCTAGATCGATCTGTCGGGAAATATAAACTTAACGAACCTTATCATTAATTTACGATTATTATATTTGTTCTATTTAATATTTAAATTTTTATCATTTTTGGGGGATTTTCGTGCGAATAAACTTTTCTCGTTTATCGTCAATCTAGAATAATGAATATAAATTTTCGAATTATTTTCCTACGAATATATTTGGAAAATAAATTTAGCTATATTTCACCCGGACGAATTGGGGTGGAACGCTATTTTTTTTTAATTAAAAAAAAATCATCGACGCGAGAAAGTCTATGTGTAATTTGAGTCGTAAAAAGAAAATGTAACGCGCTGGATTAATGATAAAAATTATTATTCATTGTTGTTGTTTATTATGGTGTTGCCGCGTCGATCTTATCATTATTATCACGGACCTAATCATTAATTTACTATTATTATATTTGTTTTATTTAATATTTAATTTTTTTCCATTTTTTGGGGGTTTTTCGTGCGAACACTTTTCTCATTTATCGTCAATCTATAATAATGAATATAAAAAATGGAAAAATATGAATATCACATTTTCGATTTATTTTCCTATGAATATATTTGGAAAATAAATTTATCGATATTTCGCCCGGACGAATTGGGGTGGAACGCTATTTTTTTCTAATTAAAAAAAATTCATCGTCGCGAGAAAGTCTATGTGTAATTTGAGTCGTAAAAAGAAAATGTATTTTCCTGCGCTGGATTAATGATAAATATTATGATTCATTGTTGTTGTTTATTATGGTGTTGCCGCGTGGATCTTACGACATCGTTTCGCTCAATGAGTTTAACGACACTGCGCCACACGCTAGTCAATTGCTCGCACGTTCGATACATTTCGATACAACGCGATGCGCACACATCCGTACATAAGGGGAGAGAGAGGCTCACGTGCTCGGAGCGCTTCGAGCGAGTCGATGACTGGTGGCCAATAAAGTATGAGGGTTATACGTATATTTATAGATAGCCGTACACTCTATTATACTACGGCAATCCATTTTTATCAAAAGCCTCGTCTCAACTATATACACGTATACGTAAAAATTGATCGTGTAAATATATATAGAGCATTCACCGTTCCGCAATATCAAACCGAAACACACGTTGCGTACGCCGAGTTCTCGTGCGCAAGATCAAGGTCAGAACTGCCAGTGAGAATCACTACCTTTTACCTCGCTCTACTTGCACCGATCAAGTTTATAATTCTCTTTGATACATCTCCTAATAGTCCTTCTTGTGTTTCGAACGATTCGAGGTTAATGCTTGCAACGCGTTGTATCGAATGCGTATGACACGTTGTTTTGTTTTTATCTTATAATTCGTCAGCCGCTTCGCGTTCACTTTAACACTGGGACGAGAGCCATTTCTTTGTTCTCTCGACTTGTTTTCCCGGCAGATCGCGCATGGCGTTTATTTCTATGTGAGACGCGACCACGATGCGTAAGTGTCGAACTTTCACGTGTTTTACCATGGGAATTTCGTTAAACGCTCGACGAAGAGACACTCGCGCCGCGCGCGTAATTTTTGTGTGAAGTTTTATTCGCGGAAGTGAAATACATCGTCGTTTTTGATACGTCGGTAAAAACGCTACGGAATGAATATTTCGTGCTCGTTGTCCAGTCGCACAGTTTCGATAATATTGTTTTTATAGTTCGGCAGGTTTTAATTCAAAGATTTTATCGTAATACGAATGAGAATGCATTCGAGGTGAGAACTTACTACAGGGTGGCCTCTCCGTCTCCCAAGTGAGCGTTCCCCGGTGAAAGTACACCCTGCATCGTTTTTTCTTGATAACGAAAGTGTTGAGAAGCACCGAAGCCGACTGATCCGAGTCCTGCATAGCGGCGAACGTTTTATATAAAAATAAATATAAATATATTTCACCGCACTATATTTGTCGCTGTAGTCGTGAGATCTTCGCGTTCCTTTTTTTTCCTTTTTAAACGCTCGTGGTCTCGTCTCACGCGAACGGACGAGACCTTAACGACGAACTAAAAATCCTACGGACGACGACAAGGACGTCGTCATCCTGCCCGTTCGATATATCGATTTTAAACACGAGCGACGACGACAACTTTATGATAAAACTGTATTTATGTAAATAGTGTGAGTCACTGGCGAATATCGCGAGTAGATCGAAACGAAAGAACTGTGAAAAATAGCGTGAAACGCGCGAGAAGCGTCTTTATCGGTGCGACAGAATTTTCTCGCGTTGTTGCCTCGCTCGTTCGCACGAGCAGACTGCTCGATGCCTCGTCGGAATAACTCGCGCGTTGTACGAGAGTGCGGTGACAGGGAAATCTCTTTTCGGGCTTTCAACCTCCGCTCGGATGCCAATACCACGGCCTTCCAGCTCGTGCGTGTTCCACTCTCCCATATATTTCTTGCCGCACTGGGCTCATCTACTTGTATGTACTGGCTACATACGTATATAAACATCGAAAGGACACTGGTCGACTATCTCTCCCCTCCTTATCCTCGGAAAACTGGACGTTACCAGCGAGATTGACTACGAGCTTCCCGAGAATGCCGCAGAACGCTGTCAGAAAAGTTGACGTTACCGACAGGTATGACTACGCAGTTCCTCGGATCGCCGCGCAAAAACGCCATTTATTTCGTAAATCCAAACGATCCAAACTGTCACGAACAGAGTATCAAGCATTCGAAGATGTAGAATTTGTTTAATAATATATGTTTGAATGTACATAGGATAATTGTCGTTCGTTATTCGTTACTAATAGCCGAATAATTACTGTTCGTTTAAACGCGATAATTATGTAGGATTGAAGACGATATTTCATTGTTGTGTAATAAGTTTAGAGCGCGGAAGCGCTACGGTTACGTTTTGAGGTTATACGAATGTTTTCGTGATTACATTTTTCGAAAAAAGATCGCTTAACTTACGATAATGGCTCGGCGACGTAGTATGAATCGACGTTCGTCGAGAAAATCTATGAATTTTACGGAACTCGATGAGGATTCTGAACTCATCAACAGAGGTGAGGAATATTAATGAATTTGTTCATTATCCTCTTTATTACACTTTACACCTGTGTTGCCGTCGATCCAACTGGAAAACTGTTCGGTAAAAAGACATCTCGCGTATATTTTCTATTTCAGACAATCCATTGTGGTGGAAAAACATCGAAAGCGACATAACCGTGCGTCAATCACGTAGAATTTCCTATGCCGAAACGACTCCTGGAATCTTGGATACGGATTCACTAGTCGATCCGTCCGAATTGCCAGATGCATGGTGGGACAAATTGGACAAAACAAATCCCAATACGCCTAAACGCGTTTCAATTCGTCCGACCGACACACCCGCTTACGCTCGTAACGATTCTCCCAAATCTGACGATACGGATGATGCGAGCATAAAAAAGCGTAAAGTCGTTTTGCGCACCGGATCTAACAAGAGCGAAGCTACGGACAATTTCGCGAAAGCTCTGGTTGATTCCGGAGCAGATCGGTCCGAGCGATTGCCAACTGAAAAGCGAAAGAATCGGAGCGACGTTACGTCGGATAACGGAGTTGTTCGCAAGAAAATGCGCAAGCTCGAACGTCCCAGCGGTAGGAAAAGCCCCGAGGGCAGCGACAAGGATACAAGTGGAAAAACCAGCGACGATTCGGACGTTATCGTAAAAGCGCGACCATTAGCATTTAAAAAACGTTCCGCAAAACTCGCTAGCGATTTGTTCGACGACATACTGAGAAACGAACCCATTGCAGAATCTTCGGGAATAAATTCCGTTGCCGAAGTTTCTCGAAGGAGAAGTTCTAGAAACTTGCAAAGTACGACGAACCCACGCGCAATTTCCTTGAGCGCCAACGAATCCGCTACATCTGTCGATAATCGAAGCGAAATTCTGCAACAAGTCAGCGATCGCGACCAGTCTGGACTCATGCAACCACCGAAGGCAAAATTAACTCGCAAGAAACGCTCATCGCTCTCGCACGCTCCGATCGTAAATTCTGATGAGAGCGATGGCGATGGGATGCTGAAAAAAGTAAGACCGGTCTTTGCGAAGAAGAATCTTCAAAAAGTATCGTTAAATCCATTCGACGAGATATTGAGTCAAAGTTTGGACGACGAGGATCGAGAATTGAACTATTCGGACAAAAGGAGTCGTACCTCGAAGCATTCGGCGACAGGCGATGCGAATGATTCAAATCGACGTGTAGATTTCCAGACTTCCATGAGGAAAAGTTTGAGAGGGGAAATTTCACACGGTCAGAGAATCGAACAGGGGGAGGTTGAAGTTTCGTTGACGAGAGAGCGTTCATTGAGATCAACAAGTAGAAATCTATCTTTGAGATCAACGAATCAAAGTCGAAGGTCGAAATCAATATTACCCGATTCAGCGTACGAACTTCCGGACAGAGAAAGAAGTAGCCCTTCGTTCAACCGATCGATAAGTCGATCTATGGACCAATCGGTCCCTGAGAATAATATGAACGAGCCGAGGAAAAGTAATACTCCTTGGAGGGAATCGAGAACCCGAATTTTTTCGGACGAGGATATCAGCGTGGAAGATATGGGCAATGCGAGTAATGATAGACAGATTTTTTCACAGAATATGTCTGGAGATGATAAAGTTCGGAGATCTAGGCGAAGCGTTCAGTTTAAGAATAAATCGTTGAGAAGTATTGAAGCAGTCGAGAACAACAGCGAGGAAGAAGCAAGGGATGCTGAGGAAACTAATGAAAAATCATCTAGCTCTTTTTTAACAAGGAAATCACGAACTTCGAGAAAAAGTCTTGCACCTGCGGATAAATCCGGATCGAGAATCGAATCTGATAGAAGTATGGGAGAAGATGAACCTGATGATATGGAGAAAACAAATCCAAAATCAACAAGCTCTCTGTCGAAAGAAAAATCGCAAACTTCAAGAAAAAGTCTTGCACCTGCGAATGAATCGCGAACGAGAATCGCATCGGACAAAAGTATCGGAGAAGGTGAACCCGATGATATGGAGAGAACAAATCCAAAATCAACAAGCTCTCTGCCGATAGAAAAATTGCAAAATTTAAGAAAAAGTCTTGCACCTGCGAATAAATCGCGAACAAGAATCGCATCGGACAAAAGTATCGGAGAAGATGAACCCGATGAAATGGAGAGAACAAATCCAAAATCAACAAGCACTGTTTCGAAAGAAAAATCGCGAACTTCAAAAAAAAGTCTTGCACCTGAGAATGAATCGCGAACGAGAATCGCATCGGATGAAATTATCGGAGAAAATGAACCTGATGATATGGAGAAAACAAATCCAAAATCAACAAGCTCTCTGTCGAACGAAAAATCGCGAATTTCAAGAAAAAGTCTTGCACCTGCGAATAAATCGCAAACGGGAATCGCATCGGATGAAAGTATCGGAGAAAATGAACCTGATGATATGGAGAGAACAAATCCAAAATCAACAAGCTCTCTGTCGAAAGAAAAATCGCGAACTTCAAGAAAAAGTCTTGCACCTGCGAATAAATCCCAAACGACAATCGCATCGGATGAAAGTATCGGAGAAAATGGACCTGATGATATGGAGAAAACAAATCCAAAATCAACAAGCTCTCTGTCGAACGAAAAATCGCGAATTTCAAGAAAAAGTCTTGCACCTGCGAATAAATCGCAAACGGGAATCGCATCGGATGAAAGTATCGGAGAAAATGAACCTGATGATATGGAGAGAACAAATCCAAAATCAACAAGCTCTCTGTCGAAAGAAAAATCGCGAACTTCAAGAAAAAGTCTTGCACCTGCGAATAAATCCCAAACGACAATCGCATCGGATGAAAGTATCGGAGAAAATGGACCTGATGATATGGAGAAAACAAATCCAAAATCAACAAGCTCTCTTTCGAAAGAAAAATCGCGGACTTCAAGAAAAAGTCTTGCACCTGCGAATAAATCGCGAGCGACAATCGCATCGGATGAAAGTATCGGAGAAAATGAACCCGATGATGTGGAGCAAACAAATCGCAAATCATCGAGGTCTATTTTGAAAAATACATCACGGCTTTCTACAAGAAATCTTACACCCTCGAAAAAATCTCTTAAAGAAAAAGAAATCGTAAGAAATCTGAGCGAAGCTGAAACGGAAATTGCGGAACATGGGGATCTAGAGTCTTCAAGCACATCTTCCAATGAGATTTATGATACATCTAGAAAAAGCCTTGCATCTACGAGGAAATCTCAACAACTTAAATCTATCAAAAATATGAGTGGAGATGAAACCGAAATCGCAGACGAACCGGATTTAGATTCACCAAATTCTGTTATGAAAGATAAATCTCGTACATCTAGAAAACACCTCGTGCCTACAAATGAATCTCAACGAACCGCTGCATATAATCGAAATAACAGTGAAGATGAATCAGAAGACGCTGAAAACAACGATCCAAAATCGTCAAAATCTCTTTTGAAAGAAAAGTCACGAATTTCAAGAAACAGTCTTAGGCCTGGGAATAAATCTCAACCGAGAAAAGAATCGGAAGAAAGTAGCAGCGAAGATAACACGGATGAAGTAAAAGAAGCGGAAAGAAATCTTGCACCGGTGAACAAATCCCAACGAAGAATCGAATCGCACGAAGGCGTCAACGAGTCTGAAAACGAAGAGGACGAGAATCCAAATAGAAAATCATCGAGTTCTCATATCGCAGAGAAATCTGGGAAATCTAGAAAAAGCTTCACGCCTACAGATAATACCGAACAAACGATCGAGTCTGGCGTGAGTTTGAGCGAAGAGGAAGTAACGAGTACACCGATGACGAATCGAAGCTCAAACTCTCAGCTTGGTGAAAAATCTCAGACTTCTAAAAAAAGCGTCACGCCTACAATCGTTTCTCAACCAATTGGCGAATCTGGCGAAAGTATCAGCGAACAGGAAGCTGAAAGTTCCGGGAGCACGAATCGAAGCTCATTAATTTCTCACTTAGAAAAATCTCACGTGTCCGTGAGAAGCCTTGGGACCACGAATAAATCTCGACAAATCATCGAGTCTAATAAAAGTATTAATGAAGAGGAGGATGTAGCCGCGGATGTAGAGAAAACGAATGAAAATCAATCGAATTCTCATCTGAAAAAGAAAGGTGATACGTCTATAAGAAGCCTCGAGCCTGCGAATAAAAGCTTGCAAGCGAATAAAGAAATCGACGCCTCGAGGGAAAGTTGTTACCATCTAAATCTTTATTCGGCGTTGGAATTTGCCAGGAGCGTTGAAAAAGAGAATGTCGAAGATGCAGAGCGAAACAATCCGACGAACGATGGAAAAACGAGCATGCGTATGCATCCATCGAAAAATACTTCGATCGAACGCAACACCACGGATCACGGAGAATCGTCACTTCCAAACGAAAGAAACCAGGAGAAGAACGTTGCACCGTCGGCGAATCCATTGGACAAGACTCCTCGATTTCAGCGAATGAACAAACCATCGTCTAAAAAGATCAACAAATCTTCCACCAACAAGACCAACGTTTCCGAATCTCAGAAAAGTATAATGGAATTTTTTCCATCAAGATTTTTGCAAAGATCCGAACACACGAGAGTTCACGAGATCCCAACGGATTTCGACAAGGAAAAATTGATATCGATAAAGAAGAAAATGGATAAGATAAAGAGTCGAGAGATTGAGTTGTTGGAAAACGACTTTGCCAAGAGGAAAAAAACTGATTTTTCCTTAAATCCGATAACGACTACGAAGAAAAATTTACGTACGAAGAAAAATGTTACATCCAAGCCGAAAAAAGCGCAGGAAGTCGACGCAATTGTTTACAAGCCACCAAAACTAGCCAGACCGCAATTATGGGCTACGGATCGTCTTTATCGTCATCTCTGGAAACGCATGGAGCCCACGTACGAAATGGCAACTCGTCGAAAATCAATTAAGTTCGTCGACCAACTCGCTCAAGTTGTTTCGCTGACGATGCGTCGAAAGAAATACGATAATTACAAGATACAGGTCGAAGCCCTTATGCATGAAATGGCCAGACTCGGTATCATAAAAACGCGAAACGATTTTTATGATTTTTGCTACGATTTTTTGCCATACGAGTTTCGCGTAAAGGTAACACCTATTCTGCTGCCCGGTAATGTGTGCAGTATTCCTTACAACCCCAAAAAGCTTCATACTCCGATTCTCTCAGGCGGTGAGAATTAATTGATCGAACGAGTCAAGAAACAATAACAAGTCGATCAATCACATGTGTTTGCGGATGCTGAGATTAAAATCTTTCGGATTACAACGTGTGTGTACAATTAATTCTATAAGTCGATGCGGAAGATCGCCTGTTGGTGCATTTTATTCAAATTTGTAAAAAATATAGGAACGCGAAGAAGTTAACACGATTCCATGCGATCAGTCGATAATATAATTGCTCTATATTTATAAAAGTTAACGTATAAGAATGAAAAATTGTATTTTTATATCAAACGTTCTCTTTCTTTGAATAAACGAAATACGTAATTTTTGTAAAACTCGTATCAATGTCAATTAATAATATAATGGATAAAAACGTGTTTATGATTTAGGGAAAGGTTGTAAATTATATGCATGGAAAAGTAATCGATTATCGAAGCGAGCGTAGCTCTCGCGATGCACTCATCGATATATCGTATTTTTTGTGACATTCCAAGCGCCGTATATTTACCTTCGCAGTTGGCTCTGTAAACAGACATATATTTAACACTTGCATCTGCTCGTAATAACCTGACGTATTCATCGATGAATACGTCCGTTCCCTCATATTTATACGCGGAGTATTATTCATCGATAAGTTTATAAACCGTTTATCGATTTCATGCACTTTTGTAACTCTGTACTGAAAACGCGACCGTAGTAGATCACCGAGCGGTGCTGCCGCCACTCGGCTGCACCTACAACGAAAATTGCACTCTGCAGCAGTTTATACACCTTGCATCGTGAGTGTTGTGCTTTTGTGTTGTCGCCGAAGCGAAAAACGAAACATGGCTGACGCGATTACACGTACAACGGAATAAAATAAACACTTATCCAAATCTACAACTTTTGTTTATAACAATGCTGTAAAATGTGAACGCTGGTCGAGACGCCAAAATGTCAAGTGTCTCGCATCATCGCGAAAACACTACTCGGTACGTGAATCCGTGGGTGTAAAAGAACGCCGCGAGCGACAAGAGCGTTGTTTTTCTTTTGTCTTATTTAATTTTTTACCAGTACACATTGCATTTACGATTTTCTACGTGATTCGCGTGGTTTTTGGGGTATGAATGGTCAGGTGCAATCTACGAGCGAGAGGTTAGGTGAGTGGGAATATATACGTTTTGAAATCTACATAATCCACTTATATCGATCGACCGATAATTCCTTCGGTCGTCGTTAAGACGATCGTAAAAAAGAAAAATATTCGACGCTTTTCTCACAGTTGCATTCGCGTCGTAGAGGGAGAGAGAGCACGGAGAAATTCCGTAATCCTCGTCTCGCGTCTGCCTGACAGCTCGTGATATTCCGAGCTATTTAAAAACAGTTTCAATTATTATGATTATAACGCGAGGAGAGACGTTATCTAATTGGAGCGCGTTTCGATGTTTCCGATAGCTTGAAAACCGACTTTATTTATTTTTTTTTTTAAATCGTAATGAACTCTTCGAATATCCGTTCTCGAAACAAACGTACTGCTGAGTGGCGTGTCTACGTTACACTGTCGTAAAATGGAGTACGGATTCAGGCCGAGTTGTTTAAAATGCAAGTAAAGATTTCATGCGCTATTTGTCCGTCGAGTGTGATATACGAGGGTTGTTATACATTTTTCCAAAGAGTTAAAGTTCTATTTAATTTTAATTTGCATCTTCGAAGGTGGCCTGAGCGCTACGAGCACAGGATGGTTCTCGGGTTTGATTCCTTCGGAGCACGTTTCCGCCTTGCCAGAAATTCTCCCCCGGACAGAGGCAGAAATTGCGCTCAACGATGCCGCCGTCGCTACGGAGGTTGACAACAAAGTAAAAACCAAACTACTCACCATGTGGAACAATGTTAAATACGGTTTGTGTGAGCACTTTAGTTCAGTCAGAAAAGTCCCTAAATCCGTGATTATGTCGATTTGTTTACGCGATTAAAAGCGAGCAGTCTTTGTTGACGAAATTATGCATGGATTCTTTATTTGCAAATAATTCCGTTGTTTCAATATCGCAAACAACTATTTACTATCTAAACGTTGATTTTTCCAAAAATTATAATTCATTCTTTATCGATAACTTGATTTTTACATTTTAATTTAGTAAAAACAACTTCGCGTCTTTGTTATAGAAACTTATTAATCGCTCGATGTATTTAATACAGGATGGGCATCAAAGATAAAAACAAATTTCTCAAAAGAATCTCCCGTATGGCTTCTCGGCTCGTGTTACCACAAGAAGCCCGAGGAGCTGGAGAGAGCTTCGGAGGCTGTCGGACTGGACATGGAAACCGGTAGCGAAATATCATTAGCCGTGGATGCAACAAATTTGGACGAAGGAATGGAGGGTTTCAAGAGAGACTTTGCCTCGCGACTCTGGCTCACTTACAGACGAGAATTTCCTAATCTAAATGGTTCAAATTTCACCTCCGATTGTGGCTGGGGTTGTATGCTGCGAAGCGGCCAAATGATGTTAGCACAGGCGCTCGTTTGTCATTTTCTCGGTCGTGGTAAGTTACCTATCACGCTTCTTCGTGGATAAAACTTTCGTTCCATCTTACAAATCTTAATACGACCCAATTTTTTTACTGAAAAAAGCAATTTTTTCGACGTTTCTCATAAAAGTGCTTAAAACACATCGAATACTCGAGAAATTATTTTTAGAAATAATATCCATCGATGACGCACGCAAGAGTACGGAAAAAATTGGAGACTATTTTTTTTATCTTAAATAATCGTCTCGAGCGCGTAACATTGAAATAAGCAGTTTCATACGTATAGATTGGCGATGGAGGCCGGATCAACGTATCGAGACGCATCACCAATTTATGGAGGAGAGTAAACACAGAATGATAATAAAGTGGTTCGGCGACCAGCCGACCCCTCACTCGCCTCTCTCGATACACAGTCTCGTGTCTCTCGGAGCTTCGACTGGTAAACGAGCCGGTGACTGGTACGGTCCAGCATCGGTAGCGCATC
The DNA here is from genome assembly GCA_964017225.1 of Netelia inedita. Classification (NCBI taxonomy): domain Eukaryota; kingdom Metazoa; phylum Arthropoda; class Insecta; order Hymenoptera; family Ichneumonidae; genus Netelia; species Netelia inedita. Next base: position 5,607,422 of record OZ024922.1, on the reverse strand, counting down.
TGCTAAGTCAAGCTGTTAAAATTGCCTCCACCGCTCACAACGAATTTGAAAATCTGGCTGTGTACGTCGCTCAAGATTGTGCAGGTGACTATTTATACGAGAACGCTCACCTTCTAGCACGCTAATAAAATTAGAAAACAAATGTGCGACACGAGAATAAACCGAAATTATTAAATTCTCGTTTCAAGAAGAAAAACTCGACTAATCGTTTATTTTATCCATCTTTAAGAAATTTACTTGTTCGGTATTTCGATGATTTAGAAAATTGATTAAAAACATTTTTTCAGTTTATCTCGATGACGTGAGCAGCGCCTGTAAAACAGCCGATGGTGGCTGGCGATCTCTCGTCCTTCTCGTACCTCTTAGATTGGGCGCTGACAAATTAAATCCCGGCTATGCTCCTTGTCTCACGTCGCTTCTCAGTCTCGACGTTTGCATCGGCGTGATCGGCGGTCGACCACGCCATTCGCTCTACTTCATCGGTTATCAAGAAGACAAATTGATTCATCTCGATCCTCATTATTGCCAAGAAGCCGTCGATGTGTGGAAGCACAATTTTTCATTGGCAAGCTTTCACTGCTCATCGCCGAGAAAAATGCTCTTGTCGAAAATGGATCCGAGCTGTTGCGTAGGTTTTTATCTACACGACAAAAAAGCTTTCGACAGTTTTGTCAAAATAGTCGAACCTGTGAGTAATTTTAAGAATATTCGCAATACGATAGTTGAGAGAAAAAAAATGAGTTAAATATGATTTTCTTCTTATCATAAAATTCAAGTATTATCGGGATTTCTAATAAATCTAAAGATTTTGATGATCGATTACAGTTTTTGGTGCCACCGAATCAAAAAGTCGACTATCCGATGTTCCTATTCTGCGAGGGAAGCGGCGACGATTTGCGACGAGGATACGAGGCGAGCGAGGGTATGCTGACGTCATCGACGTCAACAGCCAGCAACGACACCGGCGAGGACGAAACTCACTACGAGTGCGAGGAGTTCGAGCTCGTTTGAGCTTTTTCGTAACCCGAGACTCGGGTTTACGAATAACAATGACAAACAAACAAAATAGCTCGTGTACTTAAGGACCGATTAGACCGTCCGCGGAACTGACGAAAAAAAGAAGAAAAAAAACGAAAAACTAAACTCTTGCTGCTCCTCCTCGCGCACTGGCCTTGAATTTATTTATGCTAAAATCAATAATCCCGCCCTTCTCGCTCGATCGATTTAAAAAAGAAGGGCGCGATGCTATAAATATTAACTCTTTATGTTTTTCATGAAAAGAATCGCATGAAAATGCACGATGAGAAAAACGCTCAATTGTTTTGTTTTCATTAACGAACAAAACTCGCAAAGACTTTGAATTTTAACTTGTTATGTTTCGAAGAGGCTCCGAGCTGTTATCGACCGCACTTTACTCGTTTCTTTTTTTCTTTCTTTCTTTCTTTATTTCTTAAGATCGCGAAAATTCTATCATTTATACGACGAGCTTTGTACGTACGTTTGATCACTAATTTCGCGATGACCGAGCGATTCAAACCTCGTTTATATTCTCATTTTTGTCCGTTACCCATCGCATCGATCTAACTTCGCTATTTTTACGGGTGCTCCTCGAGTGTTGCGTAGATCGCAATTCGATTTAGACGCTCCTATAGTCATTAATTGAAATTATCTCTCGGCTCTTGCTCGGTCCTATACTTACCTCCTACCGAGAAACGAAAACGAAGAAAAGAAACAAAACGCATATGGTCGAAGCTTAATCTCGTTGTAATTTAATTTTTCAAATACGGTATCTCGAATTCTCACTCTGTATTGTAAATAATGCTACAAAAAAAAACAAATGTTAATCGTAGATAGTTTTTGGCGTGTCCCCGGGCACCGTGAGAGGCACGCGTAGGAAAGATGAAGAAAAGAAAAAAAAACTTAAACTTTTAAAGAAAAAAACAAATGAAAAATCTCTAATTTATTTATTTATTATCGAAATTTCATCAATCATGAAGTTGTTATTGTTCGTCCAGTCTATCTCATTCATTATTGAAAAGAAATAATAATAAAACAAACAACTGGGCGAAATATTATATACGATATGTGAGACGTGTTTTTTTTTTTTTTCGAGCGACGAGCAATTTTGCTCGTATTCAGTGTCGGATTAACGTTGGGTTACCGAGAAAACGTAATCGGTGAGAATAAATGAAGATGAAGCGTAACAAAAATACGTATGATTTTTATTCATTCATACATCCCATTTGTCTTTCTTTTTTTTTGAAATCTATTTCCCTCTATTGATTTTTTTTTATCCGTTGTTTATTGTACAAAACTTAAAGCCTCGATATTCCTATAAAACTTGATTGAACGCTATCTACGAGGTTTGTCGTCGATCGTTCGACGATAGAGTTCTCTTTGATAAAGCAGCAGCGGAAAGACGGAAGAAATGAAAACAGTAATCAACGTTCGTTCCTATCGGACGATCTCAATTCCTTGTCTCTTATCGAATCCCGTCGCATTTCTTTCGTTTTGTGCGGTTCGACTTCATTTTTGTTTCGTGTATCGGTGCGATATTGTATATCACAGATATCGTTCTAGGCATTCCTTGATGCTCGGCCACATTTCGGCCGTTGTATTACCACGAAATTCCTTAAGAACGCCTACTTTTCGATAGTAACTTATAACCGGTTCGGTCTTCGTTGCATAATCTTGCAGTCTTTTCTTCACGACATCCGGTTTGTCGTCCGGTCTCTTAGTCAACGCTTCACCAGTCACGTCGTCCTTTCCCTGTGGAAAAACATAAATCGCAAATAATTCCCATAATTTCTTTGCTCTTAAAAAAAGATTTGACGAACGCAATAGTAATAATAAATGGCAAGAAAACAAAACACGACGATACTCACCGCTTCCTTGGGATCATTGAAGCCAACGTTGTAGACTCTTCCGCTCGGTAGATGGATCCACCTGTTCTTGACACGCTCGAGTATGACCGAGTGCGGAACGTTAAGATTTAGAACAAGATTCACCGGATGCGTCTGTTGAAGTTTCTCAGCCTGTGCCAAAGTCCTCGGGAAGCCTGATTCGTACGCATCGGATGCAAGAAACAAAATGGAGAATAGGAATTGGAAAGAAAGGTTTTGTTATTGTCGTCGGTAACAAAAGAAATCCCGAAGATATTTCACAGTCGCGGAGAAGTGCGTCGGTGTCTTAATACGTAACGAACTTTGACTCACCGTCGAGCAGCCAGCTACGCTCGCCGGCAGCCTGTATTTCATTACCGATAAGAGATATCATCGTTTCATCCGGCACGAATATACCTTCCTCCATATGCGTCTTCACTTCCTTGCCAAGTTCTGCCCGCGATAATACACAGAGACATACGTATTAACGCATATAATATAAATACAAAATTCATTACATAATTTCCGACGTTTGCGTCATTGAAATAACATCCACGATCGTAGTTAACGTTTATTTGTTGGCTCGATCGTACAAAGAATTTAAAAAGTGCAATGAAATTTTCTACTCCCCCCCCCCCCGCCCCTTCCAAGTCCTTAATCGTCTCGCTCGTACGAAAATCAATATCTATTTCGTACGTGATTTTATTCTTTTAATCTGTCGTCCTCGAGACGTTATTACCCTCGAACGTACCGGTGTTGTTGTTGACATGAAAACGAAGCTTGTCACCACTGGAAATATGAATAACCCCAAAGGTATTAACGATCCTCGAGGATACGGTGCCCTTGCCAGACGCCGGTGCGCCAAGAATGACGGCTCTGAAGGCTGTGGCCTTAGCCAAACACGTGGATACCTTGACCATTATTTATATCAGCCCTATTCGTTCCCGAAATAACCAATACCAATGTAACGTCCGTCTAGCAGGTTTTTTTTATTATCTTGTATTCTTGTTTATTCGGACAAACGCTCGCGCGAGGTGTGCCTTACGTTCTGTCTCGTAGTATTTCACACCGTGAACGCAAACGGAAAATAAACACGCCCTGTTTCGAGTACAAAGGTACTACGAAGAGCCGGAATTCATATCGAGACAATGCATCGTTATTTTTTCGCGTGGCTAAAACGCCTCGATTCGATGCACGTGTTTAACGGAAGAAAATAAAGAACGTTATGTGTACCGCGCACGCGAGAGAACGAACTTCGACCCTTGATTATCTTGCGCTAGTCACGCGGTCGACAAGCAAACCGCCTACTACAACAACCGGCAATGCACTAGAATTGTCTCAATTGTCGCATCTGAGCACGGCTACGATAACTAATTTTTCGTACGCACGTGCGTGACGCAACAACACTAGAGGATTTCGCAACTGATACAGAATATGACTACATAGGCGATGGATATTATCGCGCCAAATGCCACCGTAATATCACGAATGTCCCTCTGGCGGCGAGCTGGTTAGACGGAGCGATTGATTACGACCGATTCATAATTAAATAGTCAAAAATAAATCGTCAGTACGGAAAATTAAAGGAACCGATATGTGAGATTGTAGAGACAACGGGAGTTGAAATATGGATGAGCGATTGGAGCGAAGGAATTACGAATATTATATCGTACGAATAACTATTAAGGAAAATTCATGATTTACCAAAAGTCCATGCGAAATGTTATAATTTCAAAAATAAATCGATTCTCGAGACAAGCATTTTTGTTTTATTGACAAAGTAGTACTTTTATTCATATGAAAAAGTAATACAACATTTCGGGGTCCGGTCTCGTCGTCCGAGTCCTTTTCCCTTCCCTCATTTTCGTTTTTTATCTCGCTTAAAAAAGAGAAACGACACGTTATATCGCGATAGTCCGAAGGCCTCCGTATTTGGAAACGGCGTATTTGATATAAAAATTTTAATACAGTGATTGTGATCGTCCAATCCATCGAGCTCTTGCTGTTCGTACTCGATTTATTAATTTTGCTCTCTTTTTTTTTCTTCAATTTGTCTGAAATTGAATTAGCGTAATTCCGCGAATCGTGCCAGGATACACATTATCCAAGAATATGGGGTGAAAATTTAATGCGTTTCTAAAATATATGCAGACCTCTCTCTGATTTCTTTTTTTTTTATTTATCCTACATTGTGTGTGTGTCTGTGTGTGTTTGTGTTTGTGTATGGTTATGATTCCTGAATTCTTCGTTTTCATAATTTCTGTTCCTTTCCCTAGATTCGTACCAAAAAGAGATTTCACACACTTGATTATTTCTTTTCGTTTTTGTTTTTTTTGTGACGATATTTCTTTGTTTTTCGATGAAGTTTTCGTTAAAATTATTTTCTTTCAGTTTTTCCCATTTTCGAGGCTAATGCTATCTTAAAACTTTATGCTTAGCCGTTAAAAAGTATTTTTTTCTCTTTTCTCTCTCTCTCTCTCTCTCTCCCTATTCATCGTACACTAACGGAATATATATATGTGTATATATATATATACCAAAATCAATTTAAACGAGAATCCAGAGTGCATGACATTTTTTTTTAAATGAAAAAAATCATTCCTCCCGCGATTCGGCAAACAGAACAATTGTAGGCGAGATTTCTTTTTTTTTTGCTTTTTTTTGCCCAGTGCGACGACGAAGTGGCAAACTAGGCTGATATATTGAGATAAGACATTTCCACGTCCGCTCTTTGCGATGATTGTTGTTGCTGGGTTTTAAGGGAGAATATTCGTTGTCCCAGTGAGGTTTGGTGTTATTTTGTCCGCCCCCACCAATTTTAGAGAATAAAAATCGTTTTCTCATGCTGACGACGAATCAAAGTGCCGGATATAGAAGATCTGGCACGATTTTAATTTTGTTTGTTGTTGTTGTTGTTTTTTTTTACCAGAGTTCACCGTCTTTCTCCTTAGCCGGAACTTCGATGACTCGGGGTTTGTCGATTATTCTCGCGGTTCGATTACCCTTCTCCACGATACCGATTATCCACGCTTGATAGCCTTCCTGCTTCTCGATGTCTTTGCAGTAAGCAGCGGCCTGATAAAAAAATAACATTTCACGTAATTTCAACGATTTTTTTAGTTTTACGATTAAATCGTAAATTTCAAAAAAAAAAAAACTCGATCACAGAGATGAAAATTTATAATTGCAACTTTCACTCATCGTTGTAATAACTTTTTTTCCAATATTAAAATTCCTCGCGCAAGATTCGAATCGAAGTTTCAATATCTTCTAATTTTTGTAAAAATCGATAATCGATTTTGAGAAAATCTTCGTAATAAATAAGGAAATTTACCTGTTCTCGCGGTAAGCATATTAAAAGACCACCGCTCGTCTCCGCCGAATGACCTTGAAGTAATTGAAACATATTGCCGCAAGCTTTAGCAACCGCAGCCATTTTCGCGATCACCGGTAGATTGTGAATGACGAACGAGACTTCGTTCTTCTGATGTTTAGCGAGATTTTGTGCGTGACCGAGTAGTCCGAAACCCGTAACGTCGGTTGCTCCATGAGCGTTGTATTTATGCATTAGACGCGCGGCTGTAAAACATCAAAATAAACAATCATGTAACAAAGCAGTTGGATAAACTTCCGTTTAGAACATATCGACGCTGTTTACGAAAACTAGCATGTTTCAGATTCCTTACGAAGAGAAGCACGTTTGATATCAGCGCGAAAACTAGCATGTTTCAACTTTTGACACAAAAACTAGCACGTTTCGATATTTGCCGCGAAAACTAGCATGTTTCGGCTTTTGCCACGAAAACTAGCATATTTCGGACATGCCAGTTATCGCGGCAGAAGCCGAATCATGCTAGTTTTCGCGGTGAGAGCCGAAACATGCTAGTTTTCGCGGTGAGAGCCGAAACATGCTAGTTTTCGCGTCGAATATCGAAACGTGTTGGTTTTCGCGGTGAAATTAGAAACGTGTTAGTTTTCGTAAGAAATTTGAATCGTGCTACTTTTCGTAAGCAGCGTCGATATATCCGATCGATCTGAAATTTGATATACTTATGTATTTTGATACGCTTATTAAGAGTATCATACTCAAAATACCCGCAAATTCGATTTTCAAGGTCAAATCGACAAAAAAATCGATTTTTTCGAGGTTTTTCGCATATATTGCGATAAATATAGATGTTAGAGAAAAATCTTTCGAACAAAAGTTATAGACCATGAAAAAATTGACATTTTTTGTTCTATACATTTTTCGTGTAGAACCAAAAAAATCTGATGTTAAGCTTATTTATACATTATTTGTCAATAATTTACCTATTCTATTGAGCCTGGCCATACTGTCCATAGCTCGCTGATAAGCTTTTCTAACATCATCTTCGCTAACGACGAGCTTGATTCTGTTCCAACGATCCGGTTGATCGAGCCATTGATGCGCGTTAACGGCTACTTGAGTTCCGAGAGGTTTAGTCAGAACTAGGACGTCACCGACTACAGCATTGTCCGGACTAAAAGTATTTCCGCATAAATATGATTTTTTTCTTTCTTTTTCGTATCGAAGGATTTCAAGATGAAAAATTTGTCTTTGTTAAAAATACATACACGATGTATTCGTTCGGTTGACATACGGTCGAAGCAACACCTCCAATCGTGCACCATGGATTAACGACCGTTTGACCACCGGTCACCGTCGTGCCAGCCTCGAGCGCCGAATCTTTAAAACCTCTCATTATTAACGGCACGACGACGTCGCGCTCTTTCTCGGTCATCTTTGTACTGACACCGAGCAACATGAGCATATTGTCACACTCCGTTACTCCCATTGCGTACAAATCGCTTATTACGTTGGCGCATGCGATTTTACCTGTAAACAAAATATCTCGGAACCGTCGTTAGAATGCTTACGTACGATTTATACGAGTACATAGATTTTTTCTTTAGGATTAATTGCGATCGATGATGAAACGATCGTTTTATACTCCTTTATGGTTCGAATAAAATCCTGGCATCGGCATTTTTGTTTTCTCACCCATCATGTAAGGATCGTCGACCAGAGGATAGAAAAAATCAGTCGTTTGCACCAAACTCAGACCTCCGTGTCTAAGAGGAGTCACGGAGGAATCCATGCCGATCCCTGTGAAATAATAATAATATAAGTTTGAGAATAGTAACGATACGAAAAATATCGTAATGTTTCATTCGATACTTTTATTCGTATTAATTAATGTTATTAATATTAATTAAGGATTCTTATTTCATGTAAATAATTATAAGATTTATTATAAAAAAAAAAGATTTAGAATGAGAGAAGATGACATTTATCGAAAACATAAATGAGCTTGATTGGGAATCACTGCTAGATCGCGTATGGGTAAAAAATAAGGCGGGAGGTGAAACGTGTCAGCCATATTGCCAGTAGCGGCTCGATAGACAAAGCATGCCCGAGGCAGGAAAAAAAAAGCACCGGCTTTGGAAACAGAAAACGGCGCGTTCGCGAGTTGCAAGGGGAATAGAGACGTAAAAATAAACTTTCGTAAAGAATTTTCCACATTTTGCTGATGAAAAAAAAAGCATCGACGAAACAAACGAATATCGAAGGATAAAGTGAAATATCGAAAAGTTGGAACTTACCAATTCGCGGTATAGCCATATGCATGAAGTGGGCATGTTCATGATCTTGAGCGTTACCGTCATCGGCCTGTAGTCCCTCCAGGAGTTTACCAAGAACCTCCTGGGGGACCTTACACCCTCATCCTTTAAGATCAGCAAACCGCGTTAGTCGGAAAGTCGCGTCAAGATCATGAGCCACGGGATCGAATGGCCTGCGAAGGGCGAGAGCATTTGGATTACCACCGAGCTCCAATTGTCCCACGGACAGGGCGTCTTGAGTTACAGGGGTTCCCTGATGATCCGCCATCTTGCTAAATCGTACTATTATGCTCAAAAAAACGCACAACAAGCCGGCTCTATCGAAATTTCCACGGTCTGGAAAAAAAAAAAGAAAATTCCACCGACTTTTATCTCTTCGTGAAACGTTCGTGCCAATCTCGTAGCGGCTCCATTCGTTAAATTTTCTTCATCGCGCACTAATTGCTCACCTTTTGTGTAAAAACGATAACAACGATTCAACGCCGCGAACAGACAGCCACTGGGCGTTTATATACTCGGTGGTGTAACAACCGCGTAAGACGCGACGTATTCGACGGAGCACGAACTCGCAGTGAACGAGAGATATACAGCAACCTCAACACCACCGGCGTCGACTTGCCGGGATCGTAAACGTTATTTTCACAAAATGGACGCGTTTTACCACGATGCAAAGGTTGCTCTACCTACGGCGCTGCGATATAACGCGCAAGGCCGTAATGTCCGGTGTCCCCTTCGTGCCCCTCTACCACGATACGCGACGTCGAAGTCTCGTTCGTCATTCGTGCGTTCGAAACGCGAGCGTGCGTACTTCGCCAAAGAGCTTCAGGGACGTGCGATGAGGTTATACGCACCCCTGAATTTTTGTTTTCGTCAATTTTCTCATATTTCAATCGTGGCAGTTTTAACCTCATTAATAACGTAAAATGTACTATTGATGACGCCTTTTATCGACCTTAATCGGTTTCGGACAATAGGGTATGGGAACTTTAGCATCTTGCTGCATCGGCACGATAATTATAAATGGAGCAGACCGTAGATTTCTCTCCGGGACGAATTGACTCCAGAATTCCCCCTTCGTTGTTCAGCGAACGCCGAGAGTCTCGGACGACTCAGTAGGGGTGCTCAACGCGTCGGTACAATTCTTGTACTAAATTATTAATACACGGCATGCTGTCTGATTCATTTTTCATTTCTACGCCAAAAATGTATATACTCGGTCGGCATCGTATTTGTATCCGTTCGATTATAGGAATCGAAGAAGTGTGTAGAGGTAATTGAACGTTTATGGAGAATATAATAGAGCGTCCGATCGAGTTCAATTATTCTTCTTGAGAATTGAGATAATGAAAATTTATTTCACGATGTGCAGTGTAAACGGTTAATAAAGTACGAAACAGATTGGAATGCGAGGAGTTCTTCTGACTTTGGTTCCCGCGCAAAATTGAGATCTATACTATCGTACCCGAAAGTTCCTCGAAAGAAAACTGTCTTATCGCGAATGTGCTGCCGACCGTAAATAATGTCAAAATGAAATGTTTGGTTCGATCGACATGAAATTACGAAAGCAGCCACGATTTTATAGAAGTTGATACGTTATTTTGATCCTGTGATTAAATACTTACGTAATCCCACCTGTTGCGACCAGACAATAATAATATAATATTCGCAGGCAATGAATAATTTAATCGAGTTCCATTATTTTCCTAAATATCCAGATCCTTATCTGATCGTCATTTGATTTAACATGCAGGTTAAAACATTTGGCACAGCTGGTAGGTTAACCAGTGATGACCATCTATCCATAAACCTAACCAATCATTTTTTTTATTGTTCGCACACCGATGTATCCCATTTCTAAAAGATTGCGAATGTCTATTTGGCTTTAGTCATCAAAGGCGTAAGGAAGACTCTTTGTATGTAATTTCGATAGAAATTCGATGATGGTAAAGAATTTTATTTTAGTGATAATATACGAAACTTGGCATTGGAAAGTGTAAATTAAAATTGACATCAATTACGCAAAAGCATATAGTCATCGGAGTATTTGTAGTTCAGAATAAATTTATAGTAACTAACGATGATAAATTGTCGTCTAAGGAAAGAAAATCATTTTGACATCAAATATATAAATTTAGTTACAAGTACGAAATGGAATAATAATGATAATAGTGAGTGATAGTTGAGCGAGTATCCGCTAGGTGGCGGTGCACCCTGCTCTTCTCGCAATCGAAGTGTCTACCGTACTAGTATAAAGTAGCGGAGAAAGGAAGGGAACGTTACTCTGGTTTCCCTTCAACAAACGCATAAATCTTTCGCCTTTTACTAAAGATTTCCGTGGAGGGGAACAACTGATGAGTCTATAGACCAATTTTTTGTGTGCCCGGCGAAAGCTGGGTCATAAACGAATAAAAACAGAATTTTTTACAGCATATACTCTCTTCGATTGCTAAAAAAACGTTATACAGTGAGAAGAATGCTTTTGTTCTATAAAGCTATTTTTCTTGACAATTGGAAGTGTGTTCCATGTGTGTATCGAGAGAGAAGTATTGTGCGAAAGAATATTCGGATAAACTTCCGAAAAGCCCATACCCCCGATCGATCTGAAATTTGATATACTTATGTATTTCGATGTGCTGATAACGAATATGATAGGCAAAATGGCCGCATATTTCATTTTCAAGGTCAACTCTGGGAAAAACTGACTTTTTTAACGTTTTTCACGATAATTGTGATAAATATAGATGCCAGAAAAAAATGTTTAAAACAAAATCTGTAGGCCATGAAAAAATAGATATTTTTTGTCCAGCCCATAATCCGTGTAAAGTCAGTATTTGATGAGAAAAATACGATAATGTTCCAGAATCTCTATATTTCGACAAACTCCATTAGTTTCGATATAATAATCTACTTACGCACTTTACCACGGGAAGGTTGGAGCTTGGTCTTTAAAGTGCATAGTTTTTTTTGTTTTCAATTTTTAAAAAAATTTTTTTATATTTTTTAGAGTTTTTAAAATCTTTGTAAAATATTTTTTATGGTTTTTTGTAATTTTGAAGATTTTCATTCATATACCCAAACCCAACCCACTCACCCCCATCCACACACACACACCCACACACGGACGCGCACCCCCCCCCCCCCCCCCCCCCCACACGTAGACGTTTTGAAATTATAACCCCAAAGTCATTCAAAAGGTATATTATTGTCCACATTGTCTAATGTATTAGTACATTATCGCCTTTTCGCATTTTTCTCATAAAATACTGACTCTACACGGATTTTGTACTCAACAAAAAATGTCTATTTTTTCATGGCCTACACATTTTGTTACTAACTTTTTCCTCTGAAATCTATATTTATCACAATAAACGTGAAAAACGTTCAAAAAAAGATTTCGAGATTTGACCTTGAAAATAAAATATGCGGCCATTTTGCCTATCATATTCGTTATCAGCACATCGAGATACATAGGTATACCAAATTTCAGATCGATCGGGGGTATGGGCTTTTCGGAAGTACACGAGAATATTCAGCACTGAGTTTTCAGAAAGTACAATGAGGATTTGAATTATGCCAAACATTAATGGGGCGTTTGTATTATATCGTCTGAATTTGTTGGCTCTTGCGATCGAAGCAGTTACTCGTAATAGAAAAGTAAAACTAGAATGTGCGAAACAACGTTCGTACTCAGCAGATTTCTATTAGTTATAAGTTATCTTAGATTATTGTCAATTACAGAAAAAATGTTTTACTATATTTGATCAAGATAACAAATATAGTGGCCATGGCTGCGTATAACAGCTGAAATTTGAATAAATTTTTTAGTTTAATAATTTTGTTAACAACAAATTTGGCTCACTGTCAGTATCAGCTGTTCTCAATCAGTATTTAAATTGCAGGATGTTAGTAGTCGGTTTTCGTGAAAGTTTTATAATGATAAACTTTCGGTTCGCTATACAATAGGGTCAATGCAGATCCTCGTGGAAATGTCCGTCACTGCACGTATGAATTTCCTCATAACCTTGGATAATGCGAAATCTGATTTAAAGAACACTCCGATTTTATTTAATTTGTTTTTATTTATAACGCACCTAGCATATTTTCTATTTTTATTTATTGCGAATACACGTGAAGATAAAATCGGAGAATAATGATAATGATCAGCTATAGTTGAGTGAATGACCGCTAGGTGGATGAACTCTTCATCCACCTTTCTCGCAATCGAAGTATCACCTGTATGGTGTTAAAGTCGCAAGAATGAAACGTATTAGTTACTCTGGTTTCCCTTCAATAAACGCATAAATCTTTCGCCTTTTACTAAAGATTTCCGTGGAGGGGAACAACTGATGAGTCTATATACCAATTTTTTGTGTGCCCGGTGAAAACTGGGTCATAAACGAATACAAACATAATTATTTCAGTGAAATATATCTTCGCATGAATATTTCAAAGCGAAGTGGATAATATTTCTTGAATTACCAAGCCCTCTCTCTCTCTCTTATCACAAATGTGATAGCAGGTTTGTTGTAAGTTATAAAAAATATGTTCGGCAGATGTGTCCGATAACCTTGACAACATATTTTCGCAAGTGGTTAGAGTGTAACGCACATTCATCCATTTCGCAAATGTTCATTCGATCATACTTAACGGCAATGGTTTGCATTGCATGTAGTGGATACCGATATGTTATTCTGCACAGAAACATAAATCTATCGTTCTATTTTTACAATAACATTCAACCGTCGAGAGCCTCTTGGGCATAAGCTTTCCAGAAGTTCCGACAGAGCGCGCACCATTCGCAGTTTATAATAACTCAGTGCGCCTGCGTTAATCGCGACATAACCTACGACACATAGAATGTCATGAAACAGCTGACGTTGGCGGTGCCGAATTTACAAGTGTGAACAAAGACGCTCAGCTATTATTTTTCGTATCTCCGTTGAACCTAACCGTTCAAGCCGGAATCAGGTGCATCGTCGACGAAGTGAAAACAAAAGATATTCCGCTACTTAATCTTATAGTTTAATGTAACAAGAGAAAAAATGTCGCGCTCTGATTTGAAGAACTGGCCCATTCTAAGCTTTCTAGAGTCGAAATTCATACTAAAATTGAAAATGGTTATAGTTTACGGTAATTATATATAATATCACCGACTATTGCAATGAATTCTCGAAGATTTTTTGTTTACAACATACATATCGAAATTTTCAGGCAATTTAGGTAACGAAGCACTGATGGTCGCAGAAGACGGTAGTGTTTACGCCGTTGGCAATAACATGTCCGGTTGTTTGGGTACAGGGGATACCTTGAGTACCTTTTACCCTAAAAAAATTGCTGTATTGTCGCAAAAAGGAGTCCACTCTTTCGCTTATGGGGTTGGCCCTCACGTACTGGCTCTTACGAACAAAGGCGAGGTGATATATTCAATCCGCTCAAATCTCCATATGCAATATTTTCTTTCTCCATAAAAACTCAACAAAATATTCAAACTACAATTTTGCCATAATTCGCTCGAAATTCCACGTTGATCGAAATTCTATGAATTTTCAAGTCGTAGCTCGTTCGAACGCTCGTTTCCCTTAATTTAAAGACGTTTTTAACATAACCGAAGTACTAAGAACATCGCAAGCTCTTAGTTACTATTTCTCAGAGAATATCGTCATTTATAAATCCGAAACTTACCGCGCGAGGAATCTAATCTCAAAAAATTAAAAACACAAACACTGTCCTAAATCAGGTTTATACTTGGGGACACAATGGAAACTGCGAGCTAGGAAATGGATCTTCGAATCAAAATCTTCTCACACCCACGAAGATAGAAGCGAATATCGGGGAGAAAGTAGTGATTCAAATAGCTTGCGGAAGTCACCATTCTCTAGCCTTGACGGAAGCCGGTGAGGTACGTTGTACATTCGCAAAAAAAATAATTACAAGCTTATCGCAATTGGTCATAAAATATTTTAAGGTCTACGCTTGGGGACAAAATAGCAGCGGTCAAGTCGGTACCGGTGTTTGCACCGCTCTGAATACGCCCCGTAAAGTCAACTCGAGTCTAGCTGGCAAGAAAGTTGTCGGTATCGCTTGCGGTCAATCATCGAGCATGGCAGTGACGAGCTGCGGTGAAGTTTACGGTTGGGGTAACGACAGCGTCGGTCAACTTGGAACATCCAAGTGCGTCAACCAACCGAGTCCGTACAAAGTAACCGGGCTTTCCGGAATAGTCATTGGTAAAAAAAAACATAAAACGCACGACCGCTGTCTCGATTTTCCGATTAATTTATATTATACTTTTCATGGCATTCTCGATAATGTTGAAAACGATGATTTCGATTTTTATAGAAAAAGTCGTTTGCGGATATTCGCACGCATTAGCCCTAAGCGACGAGGGCGAATTGTACGTTTGGGGAGGAAATGGTTACGGCCAGTTGGGTCTTTCCAGGAAAGTTAATTCCGGCGTACCGACTAAGGTGAGAAAATTGATAAGCAAAATCTTGGAACGTTGAATCTTTCTTGGTGCGAGAATTATTGAAAAAATTTATATTTCATTGTTTCTTCGCGAAAACAAAGTTGGTCTCGGTAATGGGAAGAGTCTCGGACATAGCGGCTCTCCATCAGCATCACATAAGCGTCGCGATGGAACACGGAGGTTCTGTTTATATATGGGGACAGTGTCGAGGTCAGAGCGTTTACACACCTATGGCAACGCCATTCTCAAATATGCACGAAGCATTCGCAGCTTACGCGACTCCAAGTACCATGCATGCGCCTTTGATTCTCTACTCCGAAGAGGAAACGAGCATAGTCGATTGTCTCAAACAAGCATTCGACGATCCAGTACGTTTTTTAAAGAAAACATAATTTACCAATCTCACTCTTCTAGTCTCGGATTATCTTTGATTTTTTTTTTTTTATCAATTATTTATCATTTATTTTTATTATCACAAAATTCCTCGACAATGGTTGAAACTTTTGCGATGGAAAAAAATGAAAAAAACCCTGTCACGATCGAATTTACCAGAGTACGAATGAATTTTTAGTCAACCAGCGATTTGACGATACAAGTACAAGGGAAGGCGATACACGTTCACAAGGCGGTATTGAAAATACGCTGTCAATACTTTAGAACCATGTTTCAAGAAAGCTGGGCGGAGAACAATCAATCGTACGTGAAATTTCTTCCTGAATTTTCTGATTTCTTTCTTCAATGAATTTTTACGAATTAACGAAAACGCTTTGATTTAATCTTCTTCTTTTCTCGTTACAGTGTCATAGAGCACGACCAGTTCTCGTACGAGGTTTACAGATCCTTTTTAAAATATTTGTACACCGATGAGATCGATTTACCACAGGAGGATGCGTTGGGTGAGTGAATTTGGAGTGTATTTTTTTGCGAACGGCTAAATGCAGAGAGACATGTAAAAATTTAGTCATTTTTCTTCCATTCTCTCTCGACAGAACTCATGTATCTAGCAAACGCGTATTTCGAGCCGCAGTTGAAGAGATGTTGCGTGCATGTAATAAAACAGGGCATAACCGAGCTTAATGCAGCATCTCTCTACAGTACGGCCATCCAATACAAGTCGCAGGTAAATTTTATCGAAAAAAAAGGATAAAAATTCCCAGCTAAAACAAGTATTCGTTTCGTTCGGATCGAACTAACGAAGTAGTGATTATTTTTCCAGGAACTCGAGGACTTTTGCTTCAAATTCGCGATGAATCACATGACGGCTGTTATACAAACGCCGAACTTCGGCAAGCTGGACCAAGAGACTCTGAAAACCTTTATTATCAAGGCAGCGCAGGCGGGAGCGTTTAAGACGTGAAAAAGAGAGATAGAGAAGAAACAACTGGAAACTTGTGCCTAATAACGAGAGACCTAGAAAATTGATCAGCTTAAATATGGTGAAATTTAGCCGTTTAATCGAACAAACGTAAAATCACTTTTCGCGACTCATTCCAGTTGCATTTATTATGACTCGCTTGTTCTTCCCACGGTGCCAATCGACATCTGAGATTCGTTATAACTGGTACTTTCCTAAATGCTCGTTTACACGCTCAAGCACAATTTGTGCAAACTGACTTGCGCAAATATGTTTGCACAAGTCAAACGTTGAATTTCGTCAAGACTTGGTTGTTTGCGCAAGTCTATAACTTTGGCTTGTGTAAAATCCAACATATTTTATTTTGCTCAAGCCGTATGTGCGAATGAAGGAGCGTGTGGAAGTCAACCATTAACGCGTATAGATATCAAACACGCGTGCGAATAATCGACGCGTGTCTTATAAAAATGTTCCTTTACGTACTTCAATCATAACCCTTAATTGTACCAGTTCCATCCCTATTTTTTACTGAACATTATGTAATCTTATTTATTTGTTTGAATTAAAGAATCGATTGTTTGGTAAAAAATGCCTAAAACAAGATGAATTTTCGAGTGAATTTATTTAAATTCATAAATCCTACCCTCGTTTGTAAAAAAACGTTGCAAGATCACTTGGCAAATTAATTTCCGACGAGAAATAAATTACCTCGTACACGCGACGTTTATGCACAATGTTTTTGTCCAAATTTTTCAGCACAAGCCAATTTGCACAAATTACTAGAACGTGCGGACGAGCCTAAAGGATATCCACGTTCCTGGATCTGTAAACAACTGTAACAGATATTGTTACCGATAGACTTGTCGATCTAGTAAAATATACGGAAATACGAAATAATGGTGAAAAGCATCGATTTT
Organism: Netelia inedita; assembly: GCA_964017225.1. Lineage (NCBI taxonomy): Eukaryota > Metazoa > Arthropoda > Insecta > Hymenoptera > Ichneumonidae > Netelia > Netelia inedita. Next base: position 5,590,160 of record OZ024922.1, on the reverse strand, counting down.
TGTAGGTACATCATTTTTATTACCTCATTATCATATATATATGTATATACAAGCAGTAAATTTCGTTTTTTTTCGTACAATATATATATGTGTGTATATATATATATATAGTATCTACTATGAAACAGTAATAATGTTTGTGTTATTAAATGTCATATAATATATATATATTTATATCGTATGAATATATATATATTACATACAAACGTCGGATAATAGCAGGATGTTTGCCGTTTGGAAACGTTATACACGTACTCGTGTCTCTCTCGCTTGTTTATAATGTTTTATTTTTTTTTTTAAATAATTTTTCTTTTTTCTTTTTTTCAATTTTCTTTTTTTCCCCCGTTTCACCCCGACGAATTTCGAAGTATTCTTTTGTTATGTTTTAAGGTGTTTCTTTTTCTTTTCTCACATTAATCCGCTTTCGAGATCGATACAATGTAAATATTATATCGTAGTTCATATATTTTTATTTTATTTTTTTCCTTTGTTCTTATGTATATTTCGCAGTGTCTATATAAATCGCTTGGCGATTCTATATAAAGGTGGGAAAGAGGGTATATATGTATATATATATACATATATATATGGGTGTATATATATGGATATACATATACATATATTTTTTTTATATGTAAGATTGAGAGAACGAAAAACATATTCCCATAAAGAACGAGATGATTATTACGCGTTATATGAAATTCTTTTACCGATGAAGTGCGCCGGGGCTCGTTTTTCTTTAAGCTATTTATACGTCCGTTACACAGTACAATAATGATAATTTTTGTCTTCATTTATTTTTGTTACGAATGCGCCGAGTTAACTCGTCCGATTTTTGTCGAGCTGCGCGAGACTATCGAAAGATTTATCTGCTCACTGAGTATATATATATATATATATATATATATATGCTCGTGTTTCATCGGAAGTCCATCTTTTTTTTTCATCATTATTTTCTCTTCTTCAGTTAGAATAACGATTAGAGCGTATTTAGGCCTGCGGGCTACTTTTCCAGCGTAACACGCCGAATCCCATTGACAGGAGAGGAATATATATATATATATGTGTGTGTGCGTGTGTGTGTATGTGTGTGTTTGTTTTTTTTTTCTCGTAACTTTGATTGTTGAAAATATATCGACAGAATTGATTGATCATCGTCGACTCGTCGAATTAAGAGGAAATAGAGGATAAACGAAATTCTCAATTTCAGCCGTAGCTGTGTTTTCGCACGTGCAACATTGGGCGAAAAAGAGGGTTAGAAGTAAAAGGAAATTTTGTTCGTTACGTTTGTAGTGAAGGATATGTATGTGTGTGTAAACATATAATACACGCGTTGACCGCGAGAGTGCGTCCCGAACTTCCGGAGAGTTCCGCAATGCGCAGCGCTGCAGAACGAGATATACGGAACTACGATGCAGACGGCGTGGTAGGGGAAGAAAGCTAGAGAGACGCGCACAACACACGAAGTGGAGTAGATACGTGCTTGGCCAGAACGCGATAGCTCGCACGCTTGTTCGCACGTATTATACGTGTATATAATGAAAATGAATACTTCTTGTTATTCTCGTTTCCATTTTGCAATTCCTTTGGGTCGAATGAATTTTGTTACAATCTTCCCCAACTCTCTCTCTCTCTCTGACTTTCTCTCTCTCTCTCTCGTGTTTTTACAAATAGTTTTACAGGAATTGTCGAACGAGGAGTGCATCGTCGTTTCGTAGATACGATCGACGTCGTGAGTCCTCGTATATTTAATAATCTGTAGGTGAATAATAGGTTGCAAGTTATTTTCATGTGTATTCATTGGGTTTGAATTTCGCGTTTTTCTTTTTCGTTCTCTGAACTGAAAGTGTTCGCGCTGGTATCGCGAGATGGCGCTTTCGCTTTATTATCATGCCAGTTTAACCGGCATTATATATATATTAATATATAATGCATAGTTCGATATAATCTGCATATATACACAGCATATATAGAACTATGCACGGAGGCCGTCGTTGCGAGAAATTGCCGCTAGATGTCGCAGCGCGCGCGTCGATCATAATTTTAGACAGCTATGGCGCTTGGATCCGTTGCGTCTAGACCACGAGAGATCGAGCTCGCGCATTCTTACAGTGTTTTGTTTTCGTGTCTTATATATCCAAATTCGTTTTAAATGATCTACGCTGTTTCTACGTAAGCCGAAAGCTCGTTTAATCACGCTCATATCGGCAAACGAAGCTATACGTGCCTTTATGCGTTCTCGACAAGTGTTCGGATCGAAAGAATCGTAATAAAAGAAAGACAAAGCAAGAAGTGACAGAACGTAACAACGGAGGCAGGATCGCCTGGCAGAATCACGGCGTGATCCTTCTTTTTTCAATCAATATATATTTAAAATATATATATATATATATATATATATATATATGCGTGTGGCTTTTATCTCTTGCAAATTTGTTTATCGTTTAACGTGGTCGACGATCTTGTGAATAGCCAGATCGGTAAAACAGATCGCGGTCTCGCGCCATCATACGTCGTATAATTTTTCATGCCTGTCTCTCTGTGTATATAATGTATGTGCGTGTGTGCGTGTTGCGTGCTCTTTCGTGTTCGTCCCCATCATTTTTGAACCATCTTTACACGAATAGGTATACATCCAGAGCCACATTTAATCTCTTAAATCAAACACATCTCGGTATACTTATACGTAATTAAATAACGCCATTGCTTATGACTAATCATATTTATTATTATTATTATTATTATTAATATTATTTCGACAGTCAAAGCACACCGATTTTTGCTTATTCCATGTGTTTTTTCTTTGTTCGTTTGTAAATATCGGCAATGGACGCCTAGCGCCACGCACATATACAGTGTGGCTTTCAATTGTGTCATTTTCTTTTCTTTAATTTATTTCATATTTACTTTTTCATAATTTCGTTAATTTCTATTATTCACCATTCTCACACATATCTTTCCGTCATTCTTGACTCTTACCGTATATTCCATAAGTATAGAATTGTTTTTTTGTTTCCTGCCGTCCAGAAGTTTTTTTTTTGCTTTTCTCTTTTAATATACATATACGTTATTATGTCCTTCGTTCGTTTCTCCGGCTCGTGTGTCTCTCGTCCTTATTTGATCGCCATGCCGAATCGTTTAGAGTCCATTTGACTATATATATATATATATATATATATATATATATAATATATATATATTTTTCTTTCAGTAGACTTGTGGTGTATGGTCGATGAGGGGTAACAACAAGGAGGCAATACATACATGTAGGGTGGACCATGCTCGTTGTCGAATCGAATATATATTCTCCCGTTAAATATTCTCTTTTTCTTCTTCTTCTTCCTTTTTTTTCATACGTCTATATTTTAGCACCGTCGCCCGACATTTTGTAACGCATGCGCGCGCATCGACAACTTTTCCCCGCACTCGCGACTCTTCTTTCGCTCACTCACCTACGTATATGTCGTCAACCCTATATACATATATATATGTATATATTCACAGATATATACGTGTATATATGTATATGCACTCATAAATACATATATACATGTATATACGTTTGGGCGTAAATTAAATATCGCGTTATCACTTATAGAATATCATTTTTGCTATGCAAGTATCATCGTAGTCATCGTGATGCCTCTTTGTTTTGTTTTTTTAATCGTTATTCGATAGTAATACGCGCGTTTGTACGCTCGAGTGAAAACCTATGATCCTATTGTGGTGTATATCTGTATCGACGTGTGTGGCTGTGTGTCGTACGATTTTGCACGTTTTTTTTTGTTTTTTTTTTTGCGAAAAGCGTACGCTTCGCCAATGCCTCAGGCTTGTCCGTAGGTTCGATCGCGTTTTATCGTGAGAAAGCGAGGTTATGTATACAGAAATGAAAATATAGTCTCGTGTTCGGAACGTGCCCCAACCGACTCCCGTTCTCGAATAAACGTGTTTACATATGCGAACATAACCTATAAGCATAGAATATTCCACGAAATAACGAGAGGGTTCTCGAGATATAGTTTCCGTACGACGAGGAAATAATAATGTGCTCGAAGGATCGAGGAATACCTTGGTATATAATACACAGTGTATTGTAACGTTCTGTGTGTATATATAAATATATAAGCGAGAGACTGAATATGGAGAAAGACGGCTGCGCTTCGTTGCCAAGAGGCGGAAGTGAAGAGAAACATTTGAGTATAGACGGATAAATAAGTGTCGAAAATAAAGGAAGAAGGAATACGAGATAAAAGTTTTTCGCGTGTGACCCGAATGACGATAGGGAAAAGATTCGATTTACGTGTGAGAAGGTAGAACGAGGGAATTGCCCCGAGCACCAGTCAAATATATATATACGTATATTGTCGCGAGCACGAGCCGAACGCGTGTGGCCGACCGTCGCACCACAATGCCTCGCGGCAATGTGTTGCGAGGAATAGTGAGAGAGAGAGAGTGGGGGAGGGGGAGCATCGTTGAAAATCTTCCCAATACCATAACGTACACTACATCGACGGCGATAGTGGGTCCTACATCTTGCCGTGCTTCTGTTTCTGCACCTATGTGTATGTGTGTGTAGCGAGAGAAAAAAAGTTCATAGTCGATACCACCGCGCCACACTCGGTCACTCGAATACCCCGAGGATACGAAATAAAAATCAATAGCGTATACGGAATGTACGGAAAAACGAGGATGAGCGCGAAGGGGAATGAGGAGAGGGCCGAAGCTCTCCTGGAAATGTTCCAGCCGATGGAATAGCCTCTTCTCTCGCTACCTCCCTCTGCCGCAACTTCTCTTACTGCAGTTCGAGTCCCGGGAGTAGATCCAACTCGAGGACTTTGATCATTACGAATTCTGCGAAGGATTATTATGTCCCGTGGAAAGTCCATACAGAGTGTTTTGTCGTGGGATGAGAATCTTTTATATACACTATATATATGAATAGAGTGTATAGAAAGAAGAAAAAAAACCGAGCGAGTATATGTTACGGATATAACTCGTGGACGCGAGAGTTACACGACTCGTGTGCTCGTAGACGTGCAAGTGTCGCCACGCTACGGCGATCGACCGAAGCTCGTTCATCGTCTCTTCGCGACACTCGCTCATTCTCTCTGTCTCTCTCTCTCTCTCTCTTTCTCTCTCCCAAACTATTAACTTTTATTACCGCATTGGCCTGCCGTGAAAGTGTTACACAAAAGGACACACGGTAGAGGGATAAGGCATTGCGAGACAAATGCGCGTGTGTTGTGGTATGCGTTTCGCGATGTGTACCGAAGCTGCCTGGGCTCGATGTGATAAGACTTCCCTCGCGTCCCCGGAGACTTCAACCGCATCGTATCTTCGCGCACGGTGGCAATATACGATCGGTTTATTGTTTTTGTATTGCATTTACGAGTGTGAACCTCGTCGACGCTACAAGACAATAAAAATCTTGGGTCGATGACGGACCCCGGCGTGTCTCGCGATCTCGCGGCGTCGAGCAGACGAGCGGTGAGTGAAACAAGATGGCCGACAGTGTGACATTCGTTCTCGCGCCGTATCGTAACATCGCGTATAAATCACGAACAGTTTTTTTTCCTCGATCGATTCTTTTCTCGTTTATCAATTATAACGTATAAACGTTCGTTTCGACTCGATTAATGTCGAGGACCGCGTGACGAATATCAAACTGGACGTACAACGAACGAAAATATAACCGACGATTAACCACGCGTGTATATTGTTTGTTTACTCGTCGTGCCTCGCGAACGAAGATCGTACAACGGAAGGGCGCGAATCAATATTATCGCATAGTTATCGTTATCGATCGTCAATATTATTCCGGGAACTACGACGCACCGTTCGAATTCTCCGTTTTGGGATCGGTTTTCACTAGGGATCGCGTGTCGACGCTAGGAATACGTACACGGGACCCATCTTTGATTGAATTGATTCGATTGAGGGCGTTGTTGGAGCGTTTCGAAGAGAGAGAGAGAGAGAGGGGGATAGAGACGGAGAGAGCAAGCAACCTCGAGGCGATCACGTTATGGGGTCCGTGGAGAGGTTTGATTATCGCAAGTGTTCCTCGACGCTGACGAGCAAACTCGAGGAGGCAGCCCAGCCAGCTTGCTCTCCCCAGGCTTCTTGTTCGCTCTGTCTCTTGCCGTATAAACATACAGATATAGATATATACATATACACGCTCTCCTGTGCGTACATTGCTGCTACCTCCTTCCACTCTGTATATATTCGCGCAAAATGTGCGACACATGCACGTTGTGTTTATACATATACACATATATATATATATATACGTATAAAGAGCCCAGTTGTTAAACCAAGGAGCGTGAGGGAGAAAGAGAGAGCCTTCCTAGGGTTGTACACAGGTGTAGAATATCGCCGATCGATGGAGCCACCGATTGCGAGACTGGCCGAAGCCAGAAGGATAGCGAGTATGTAGGAGCGAGCGGCGGAGAGAGCGTGTGAGAGACAGAAGTGTGACTTTGAATCGGTATAGGCTCCTATTTTACAGAACTATCAAAAATGCTCTCCCGGCGAACTATTGAACTACTCGTAATCGAGTCTTGGATGATCCAAATCGTTCTTTCGTGTTTTATTTTCAAAGCTACTCGCGTGGCTGGAGAATAACCGGAAGATATATATGTGTACCAGGGATTCCTACGACTCGGCGCTCTACGGACGGTCGGGAGGTAGCGCGGGGTCATATGGAACAACCGGCGTATGAAGAGCTTAGCTCGACCCCCGACTGATGCATATCACCCCGACCTACCCCAAAATCGTTCAAAACGACCGGAGCGATATATATAAATATACATTTTACAATTATAATAACGTAGGTATCGTAAAAGACACTCTTTTTCGAGTTTCAACTAAAAAAAATGTGGATAATATTTCAAAAAATTAATATAAATATCTCGAAAATGAAAAAGACTCGAGTAAAATTTGTTTCGAGTCGAAATAAGGAATTGCAACGAGGTATTTCGATCCGACTATTGCACGAAAAGTTTATGCGACTCTACCGGAGTTATCCGATACCGTAATTATATCGCGTACGCGATATAAAATGGAGTCTCGGCTAATTGCAGTCGTAAAAGTTGGCCAGCGTGGTGAGACGAGAACGAAGGAAGAAAAAAAAACGAAACAACCGGTATAATAACAGGGATAGGCGAGCCCTCCTACCCTTCGGGGGATGATGAACGAGGTCAGTTGGGCTCGCGGAACAAATTGCATCGAAAAAAAACACCCACAAAAAATATCCACCCCCCTGTCCGATCAAATTTTTTTTTCAAACGAATCTTTTTTTAAAAAATATCTTCTTTCGTTTTTTTAAAAACATTTTCTTATTTTTTAGTGTCCTTCGTGTTCCACGTGTGTGTATGTGTGTATCTCGCCTCGTTTTGTTTAGAAATGTGTGGGTACACGTGCGAATTGTATATTTTGTTTTTAAGGCAGCTAGAAACATTTTTCTTAATTTTCATTTTTTATTATGTTTTTTTCTATCTCTCTCTCTCTCTATTTACTTGTTTTTATTTAAATATCCGATGACTTGGATACTCTCGCTTCGTTCCATTCTTCATTCCTCGATCTCTCACCCTCGTGCCACCATTCGCAACGACCGAATTTTGTTTTCCTTTCGTCTTTAGTGTTCGTTTTTGTTTAAATCCACTTTATTTTATTTTTCCCTGCGAATAATTTCTCGACGTTTGCGATCGTGATACGCGTCTCTTAGGCCTTAAGGTCCAACCGATCTTTCTCATTAATCTCGCGTCGAAGAACGATATTAATAAAAAATAATGAAGATAATTTTTAAAAAAATTCTTTTATCTCGAATTAGACCCGTGTAGAAGAACTCGCATCGTGCGATCGTCCTCATAAATCGGCCACGACGCTAATTTTTTCGACGACTTCGATTCATTTCATGTCTTACGTACGTTTTTGTTTTGTTTTCTTTGTTTTTTTCGTTCTTTTCTCTGACTTTTTTTTATTATTATCGTGGTATCCTCTCGATGCGATATCGGCGTTTATGTGCGTCGCGAAACGACGGCAAAGGCGAGGTCGATCGAGCTGACGCTCGTTCCGCGATGACCGCGATGGCAAAAAGTCGGGTTGCCATCCTCTCTCCTCTCCCTCTCTCTCTTTCTCTCTTGCTTTACGTCCCTTTCGCTTTGTCTCTCTCTCTCTCTCTCTCTCTCTCTCTCTCTCTTTTTCCTCACCCCTCGAGTTCTCTACTCCCGGGAGAATCGACACTCGGCCAACGCCGCGGGGCAGTGGCGCGGCACCAACCCCCTCCCTTTACCCCTCTGTTCTGCACAAACGCGACTACCCCTAGCGTCGAGCATAGCCAAAAAAAATGCTGGCGGAGGGGGCAGATGGTGGAAAAAAATTCTGGGGTGAGATTGAGATAGGAGAGTGCGGGAAGCGAGAATACGAGAGACGGTGACGACGAGAAAGAGAGAGAGAGAGAAAGAAAGATGGGAGAATGCGAGAGAGGATGGAGAGCTCTCCCTCTCTCTCTCTCTCTCTCTTTTTCGCGAACGAAGAGAAGCGATCGATCGGTCGAGTGATTTGTGGCCGCCCCGGCGCTTTTGTAATTAGTCACGTTATTAGCCGCGCTAACACCCCGTCGACCTCGCGCTCCGGGAAGTACATCAACAAAGTGCACTATATTAGTTTTGTGTGTATATATATATATACATACGAAACCATACGTATAATCTGTATTTAATCCCGAGAGAGCATTTTCCAGGACTTTTTTCTGTTTTTTTGTTTGGGGGGGGGGGGGGTGGTTTTTCCGTTCGAGGATGAAGTAAAAACAAAAGAAATAATATGAAATAGTACGTAAAGTCCCCTAGATTGGGACGAGAATCGCTATGCTCGATTGTTCTTTGTTCATGGTCAATTTTTCTTCTTTAACGAAGCAACGATTTATTAAATTTGAAAAATTCTCGAGAAACTATCAAAGCAATAATTCATTTTATTTTGAGACTTTCTCAAAGCAATATAGTACGCTCATTACTTTTGTCATGAGATAAACTATGGAACAATATAACATTTTGCCTAAGGTCCTTTAAATACATAAGCGTATTTAATATATATTTTTTTCTTTTTCCTTCGAAAGTTAAAACGTCCTCGAAATAATCTATGGAATAAACGTACGTTTATAATACGAAATTTGGATTTTAGCTGATTTTTAGTAGAAAGAGCCTTCTCTCTCTCTCTCTCTCTCTCTCTCTCTTCCTCTCTCTCCCCCTCCTTCTGTCTCGTTCAGCAGAAAACTATTCAAAGTCCCTCCTCCATTCTTTGAAGCGCCCACGATCAACGCGAGATTACATCATGTCCCTCTTTCTCCCCCTTTTGTGACATTATTATGATGACGAGATGGGCGAGTATCAAATGAATATACAAGGCAGCTAATTCACGTATATATATATAGTATGTTATCGCGATCGTTAGTACAGTCAGCTGTCTATATAGAGATAACCTCGTCGAAAAGAAGAAAGAAGGAGAAAAAAAGAGTTCATTCTCTTCACACGTATTTATCATCTTATTCTCGCTATCTCGTTCGCATCATCATCATCTTTACCGTCAGCATCGTTATTATCGTTGTTATTATTATTATTTTTATATATATTTTTAATATGTATATTAAATTTATTATTATTATTATTATTTTTATTATTATATATATACATATATATATATATATAAACGTATATATATATATATACGTATGTACATATATAATTTATATATAATTGTTATATCACTCTAGTTTACACCTATATTAATAATCGATTTTTATATATAAATAGTATAAAGCTTACTAGTAGGCTCTCGTTTTTTTTAGTTAATGTAATTCTTTTTTTTTCATTTTGTCGTCGTCGTCGTCGTTTTTTTGTTTTAGGTAATCGTGCCTTTCGTGCCTCGTCGTGTTTACTTTCTTCCTATCGCGACTCGCCAAGATTTCGATTATCGCGTCCGTTATTTTTTTTTCGTTTTCTTTTTCGTTCTACGATCATTATTATATTCTGTCGATATTTTTTTGTTATTGGTTTTTTTGTTGTTTTTCTTTTGGTACGCGCGAAACGCGAAGTTTTTAACGTTATCGCGCTTCTCACTCTTGCTCACTCTTTCTTTCTCTTTCTTTCTCTCTCGCTCTCTCTCTCTCCCGCTTATTAGATTTTACTTCGCACTTTTTATTTTCTCTCCATTGAGAATATTAACGTATCGAGAATTTTCGAGTCGAGAGACCGTAATTGTAACACGGATCGCGTTAAAACTTTACGAGTAATTTTTGCTTTTTCTTTTTTAATTAATTTATTTTATTTTTTTCATAATCTTTTCCATTATGCTTTTTTGATCGTTTACGCCACGCTTGCGTGACATCGAGAAGCTCAATTTCTCCTTTCGAACGTTCTCTCTCTTTCTCTCTCTCGCGCGTGCGCGCGCGACGATAATTTCCCGGCCAGCCGAGAGATTTTCTCTTTGTGATATTACAGCGATTACATATGCACACAAACGCGCATGCGTATGCGCAGACGCACACACGCGCGCGCGCATACGCATGCGCACGACACCCAGACACTCGTGTGCGCACGCACGCATGCGCACACTCACACTTCGTACACATGCACATACACACATACACACATACACACATACACACACACACACACACCGAGTCCCGAGAATTGCGATTACCAAGATTGCAGTGAGAAATATGTATAATATCGGTGCGACGAAAAAATTGCGGAGATAGAAAAAAAATATATATGAAATTCGCACTATTTTCAGGGAGAGAGCTGAACGGCGCTCTCTGGCGCGAAAAATTAAAACGGAAAGAAAGATATTAGTCCGTCGAACTTTTATCGCGAATGAGTCGAGAGCCGAGGGTGTTTTTTTTTGTTTTTTGGCAATTAATTATCTTCGTAACAATCGTGAGGGTCGAACTTGATGGTTTTGTTTTTTAATCGTTCTTTTTTTTCGATTTGTTTAATGACGCGGACTGCGGGTTCGAATCATTTTCTCTGCTTCGTACGATATTAGTCGATGATTTTTGTTGTTCTCTCAACCGTTTACATTCTTCGAGCGTAAATAAAACGTCACAAAAAAACAGCGCGTTTGCGCGCTCCCTGGCGCTTCTATACATTATTATAGTATCTTTTTTGTTTGTTTGTTTTGTTTAATTATCATTATTATTTATTCATTTATTTATTTCTTTAATAGCTTGATATGTTTGCTGTGTGTATCATTTTTTATTCGGTGTATCTTGTGTTTGGTTTGTTTCTTTTCTCTCTCTCTTTCTCACTTTTAAATCTTTCTCTGTATTATTTTTCAACTGTTTGCGTATCTTTCAGTGTGATTATAAACGAGACTTGTATTTCTACTAATATATATATATATATTTAATATATATATATCTCATTATTCTCGGCGATGCGAAAGAGGAATTAGAAGAAAAAATTCGCGGGGGTTTTTCTTTTTAGGAGTATGGGTTTTAACGGAGGTATTTCACCCGCATTGTGGAGTATTTCTTTTCTCTTTCATTCTTTCTTGGAAGTGAGAACTCTAGCGGAGCCTGAAGGAACTAAAGGACGAACGCGTGCTTACGATTGGAGTGAAGACCGCGGCAGGGCAGGGCAGGGAGGGGGAAGAGTCATGGAGTTCGCGACGGAGCGGCGCGGCGGTGGGGGAAGTGGAAGCGACAGTCGAGCGTCAGTCGTCGACTAGACGTAACCTCTCGCGACTGCCTGCGCCGCCGTCCCGCGATATTGTAGCTGCGCCACTCTCGCCGGTATCACTAACGACGTTATAGCCGCGTGTCGATGCTGCTGCTGATGAAGAAGCACTGTCATCACCAGACAGAATACCAACGCCAATTGAACACTCGAACCAATCGTGCGTGACGAGCCGCTACCGCTGCACGTCTCCTTAGAATCCACGTCCAATTTTGCTGTAACAATAACATTTACAATCTGTAATTGACATTGACTGTTCAGAACGAAAAATTCCTCACAATTTAAAAGCGCGAGGTTCGAAAATCGCCAAGTATCGATATTTAGTGAAACAGGATAATTATCCATTTTTCTTAAGATTAAACCTATCGACACCTCCACCTTTAATCGTTGCTTAATTGAAACTTCTGCTCGATTCGACGTGCGTTTCATTGAAATTTTAATGAAACCAAACAAAACTCACTATCGGTAAAGGAATTATTCGCCGTGATTATATACAAAAAAAATAGAGAGAATAAAAAAACACATTTCGGACCAGCACGAAGAGCATCAGTTTGACCCGGTACTTCACGACCGCTCTATCCTCCCCATCTATTTTTTTTTATTCTCGCCAAGTGCTGGTGAACTGGTGAACCGAGGGTAGAGTGGTGCCGGCTGGTCGAGGTCTCATCCTGTCGTGTACTATACGTTTCTACGTCTATACGTATATACAATAACACGGCCACACATCCATACACCCATGTACATATATTCACGCATATGCCAGCTATGCTTCTCTCTCTCTCTCTCTCAGCCGAGTTAGTGTAACAGACACAAACCAACACATAAATATACACAGAGAGGGACACGCGCAAACATACGTATAAAACATAACACAAGCGGTTTGAGGGTATGAGAGCGGCGGTGGTGCTACGCGGCATCGATCCACGCGAGGCAGCCTCGCGGCCAGTTTCATCCCCCGGCTCGTTTCCACCACTACTCGCTAGGCCAGTGGCAGCCTCACTCACTCTATCTCTCTCTCTCTCTCTCTCTTGGCGAGAGGAAACCGTGAGAGGGAATATGATGCTCTGGCCTGGCTGGTGTGTACCTCCAGAGCGCGCTTTTCACCCGGACCGAACACCTCTCTCTCTCTCTCTCTCTCCTTCCCTCTCTCTTTCTCTGTCAAAGCTCTCGCGCGCACGCGACTTCCCCCACTCCTCGTCGTCGAGTTCTCGTTGCCCTTCCCCCCACCTCCTTCGCCTGTTTCTCTCGCTCGCTTCCACCTCCTACCCATCCCCTTGAGCCAATGTTTTGTTTTGCACGGGTCGCACAACTTGTGCCAGCCACCCCTGGCTAGCCGTCTATATAACTCGAGCACTCGCGACACTCGCGCGCTAAAAATCCTATTAATGTCTATATAGATTTATGTTTATATACATATATGTGGTATACAGCGACAATTGTATACAACGAGATAGGCAGAATTTTCCAAGCACCCTTGGCGAGGATGAGGGGGAGAAGCTAAAAAAAACACACGCACACACATACATGACCATCGAAAGAAAAAGATCGAAGGTAGAAAGTTATCGATAATGGTGGTATATTGACACCTGTTGCGAGAGAATAAACGAGAACGGCCATGGATTGCGATAGAATACGCACGCGTTACTGTAAAACTATATATTCGTATATATACATGTGTAAACGTAAGAGCTCGCACGTTGTGCGATCCACAACATCGACATAACCTCAAACACCCCAAGGGTTTAATTGCGTTTGCAGCGTCGACGTAATTATCAACCTCCGCTATAGAGACTCTCTCGCCTTTGTCTCCTCCACATCCCTCCCCACTCTTCCGAGCACAGTATAAACAAAAAGCGCCATATCTGCGACACGGGTGAATCTCTTATACGATCGTACGTACAGCTCGTGCTTATAACGTACGTTTTATAGTATAAAATATAGTGAATAAAATCTTGTCGGGTCGGTATGTGTTCCAACACGCCAACTGTGGACACGAGAAGATTGCACCCGTATGACCACGACCTTTCGAGACGCGTGTGTACGTATTGGCGTATGATAGTACGATATGTGTGTGTGTGTGTGTACGTGTGGCATATATTTGATTTGATTGTTTTCAGACGTCCTTCGCCTTTTACGAGCGCCGTCTCTTTTTATTTTCTATGTATGTCGTATTTAAAATTGTATAATTTCTTTATGAATAACATATATATGTGTAGTATGTAGTCAGTGTATATACGTGTTTCGTGAGGTTAGCGCGATAGCCAAGAACGCAGCACGGTCGAATAAAGGTGCAACGTGCCGTCTCACGGTCACGTCGCTGAACGGCCCCTTCCCCCCGTCGCTCTCGTACTCCACACCGTCGGCTGACTTCTCCATCTTCCAGCGTTCCAGCCGCTTAACTCTCGTCCCTTTCCCGTCGCGCGTGTCTCCCTCTGTGGAGTCATGCTCGTGAAGCTACTACGTCCCGAACGTGCTGCCCTCGCGCGGACTTTGTTAACGTTCGACCGATCGCTCCGTACGTTGCGTACCAATCGCGTCGTCGCGACACGACCGAACGTGAGTAAAGCGTTTCTTTTAAGATTTCGAGTGAATTTCTTGACTTCGTGGCAGCGTGAGAGATTTGTGACCGAGAGAGTCTGGAAAGTAATTGCTGTCGAAGCTGTTGGAGTTTTACGACAGCTCGGTGTGCCGGAAGAAGTTACGAGCGAATATTATTCCCGTCGTGTTTACGTTCGCGGAATCATTGAGGTTATGCGCCAAAGAAAAGTATACGACCGTTCAGAAAACCTTGCAATCAGATTTGTTTCGTAACGATAAAATCAACGTATAACCTCGAAATACATTTTTCCGCCATCTTGCGACAGAAGCTTCGGTAACTTTTCCGAACCTCAAAGTGGTTAGTTTTTATACGACTATATTCAGGTAGAGCTTATCCAATCGGTGTACGTGTTCGAAAAGTGCGACGATGCAAAGACGTCGCGAGAGGGAGAAAAACGAACGTAGGAAACGAGTGGGAAAGCTGTCGGTGGATTTTGTCGGGGTTTCATCCGTTTCTATAACCCGTCGACTTCATGGATAAATTCATATATCGTTATACGCTCTGTACACACATATGTACACACACAATGTGTGTGCCCGTAGGTGTTCGACGAAGGAAAGAGAGCGTACTCTACCGAGTTTTAGCCACGCGGCATCCGACCGTGAATTTTCTTCGAGAGAGCGAATATACTCTGTACGCGTCTATACGTACGAAAGAGTTTCGTGCTGTGCTGCCAGATCGCGCGTAAAAGTTACCCTCTCTCTAGTCCCTTACGCGCCCATCACACAATCATAGCAGGCCGTGTCCGTGAGCGAGCGACGCTCGGACATCTTCGGCACGAGCCGAGCGCGGTCGAAGTTTCCCGACCGCGCCTTCGGCAGCTACACCAATACATGGGACGCTGAGTACGTTCATGTGCGGCCACGGCGCATCGAAGGCTTCGAGGGAACAAGCAATCTGACGATGAGCACGACTCCCGCGTGACGTCACCCGACGGCACGCGCGAGACTTTTGGATGATTTTAATGCTTATTTAGATCTCCGCAAGCGATGAGATGGTCCCGTTGGTAACGTTCCTGACTACGGTCCGCAGGGGCGCGAGATCGGTCCCTGCGTTCAGTACTTGTTTTTATTTTTAATTTCTTTTTGTGTGGGGTGAATTGTTTATTCGTGAAACACGCTCATTGAAAGAACATTATTCTGAAAATAGGAAATCATGATGTTTTACGATTAAATTTTTTTTGTTCTATCAATGGTGAGTGTTCACAAAAAAACAATTCACCCCATTACAATAAAAATTACCTGTAAGTGTAAAAACATACAAAAATTACATGTTTTGTACTTCTTTCCATGTCACCCATGAGGTAAAAGACAATGGTACACATTTGTTTTAACGTGATGTCCCCAGGAGGTATAATCCACGACGAAAAATAAACCTTAACTCTTTGACGCATACATTTTCTGTTCGATATTTTAAGCTGAAAATTGTATATAAATAATCATTTATATACCTATAAATAAAATTTTTAAAAATAAAAATCTTGGACGAAACAGGTGGCTATTATAATAGCCACTATGCCACTATGTAAGGGTTAAAGAAACCTCCAAGTCCAAGTTTTTCATCGATTGCACAAAAATGATTTAAATAAATACTTTGTCACTTAAGTGCCACTTGCCCTATACCTCTATAAGCGAGAATCGAGCATATTTACTATCTGTTACAATGTATGACGCTTTCGTAATTTCGTGGAAAACAAAACAGATCGATATGCTCAATTCTCGCTTATAGAGGTATAAGGCAAGTGACAGTCTCAGTTAGAGAAGTCCTGGCGCGAAAATCGGTAGCGTTTCTACTCTGTGCCTCGTAACATTGGTGTTTTATAATTATTTTTTTCTCAATTTCTTGGACATTTGGGTTGTTTCAACTCTTGATTTTTTTGCTCATGGATGAGCCCGCGGTAAAAAAGCCGAAACCGGCTAAAAAGAAACATTTTCAACACCAATGGTATGTTCAGCATCCAGAGTGGAAACAATGGGTTCAGGCTGTTGCCTCGCAGCCTGATAAGTTTTATTGCCTCGCGTGCGGAACAACGTTGTCATGTGGCCACTGTGAGATAGAGAGGCATTCGGTATCGGAAGTGCACGTGAAAAATATGAGAGTGTTAGGTGTAGGATCGGTCCATTCGGGGAACACTACGCCTTCTGCATGTGTTCCGGAAGCAAGTTGTACTCAAGAGAGGTTTTCAGCTGCCTCTGGTGCTGAATTTGACTTCAATGAACGAGTACAAGTTGCTGAAATTCGATTCGCGACGTTTTTGGCTGCGAATAATATTGCGATGGCTGTTGCACCGGATATGCTCAGCCTATTTAAATTCATCGGTCAAGAGCCTGCTGTGTTGCAGGCTATGACCGTCGGTAAAACAAAAGCAACGAAGCTAGTCGACAGAGTTATTAGTGTAGTAGAAGCCAACCGGATAACGCGAGTGCTACGCGAAAACAAATTTTCAATCCACGTGGACGAAACATCAGACTGTACGAACGATAAATGGATGTCGTTAATGGTCCGTTACGTAGAGCCGAGTACGCTGAGGGTAAGGATAGAATTGTTGACGATGCTTCATTTGAACGCGGCGAACTGTTCGGCCATTGAACTGTTCAAAGCGTTCAAAAATGAGCTTTTCCGGAAACAAATTCCTATGCGCAGCATTCTCGGTCTCGCGTGCGACAACGCATCCGTAATGGTCGGCAAACATTCGTCGTTCCGTACATTTCTGTCGGAAAATAACCCCGATCTAATAACGCAGCCGTGTATTTGCCATTCTCTCGCGTTGATTGCTAGCGCCGCATTCTCCGCTATCCCAAAAGAGATTGATCGTTTTATCAGAGGTATCGCGACCTTTTTGAACAACAGTCCGAAACGAACAGCAGTTTTTCGCGATTTCCAAGACAGCTTCGAGGATCGTCCGGCTAAAATCACGCGATACGCAGAAACGAGATGGCTCTCACGCCATTTCGCCATTGTCAAAATTATCGAGAGTTGGCCGACGCTGATAGCATTTTTGGCTGATCAGTCATTGGAGAAGGTTAGCCAAGCAGAAGAACTTCTCAAGGTTGCAACAAACCCAGTCACTAAAGCATATCTTCTTTTTTTGCGATTCGCACTAGAATCTTTTAATAAAATCAACGCTTACTTTCAAAGCGAAGAAACTCTAATACATCGTCTGCAACCTTCTTCAAAGACGATGCTTGTAGAGATCCTCCAGAGGTTTCTCAAACCCGCTCTGTTACAGCCGGCAATATTTGACGTTCACGCTTCCAATATCAACTTCGAAAATTGCGCGAATCAGCGCGCATTGATTGATATTGATATTGGGGATGATTGCAAAGAATATTTGACGGATGTACAGAGCAGAGGGACTCCACAAGCCGAACTCGACATGTTCCGCCAAAATTGCCTTCGGTTTTACGTCACGGCTTCGCGTCAAATTCGCGATAGACTCCCCTTCGACAACGAATTTTTGAAGAACTTAACGGTGTTCGAAAAGGGCCCCGCGTTATTAGATGCAGATCGCGAGTCGACCGTTGCGCGCGTATTGTTCGTTTGTAATCAACTTCGCGTTTCCGAAGAAATTAAAATTCGCAACGAATGGCACTCCTTGTACGAAGAGAACATTCATCAGAAGGAAGAATGGTGTAAATTGTCATTCGACGAGATGTGGATGGCAATTTGCACTGTTACCAATTCTGACGGTA
The DNA here is from genome assembly GCA_964017225.1 of Netelia inedita. Taxonomy (NCBI): domain Eukaryota; kingdom Metazoa; phylum Arthropoda; class Insecta; order Hymenoptera; family Ichneumonidae; genus Netelia; species Netelia inedita. The sequence continues at coordinate 5,572,134 of OZ024922.1, read as the reverse complement.
TTCTCCGGTACGAAACTTTGCGTTTGTTGCTGGGTATGGTGAGGACATTGCCTCATTCGAATGCTGATGCTGAAAGAGCGTTCTCTCTCATCCCAGACACAAAAACAAAGAAAAGGAACTGCCTCAGTTCGAGTTTGTTAAATTCAATTTGCGTCGTAAAGTTGGCTTTGAGGGCTAGGGGGGACAGTGCGACCACGATGACAATAAGTCGAGACCATCTGTCACTAATGACCGCGGAAATTTTGTATAGCCAGGCAGGCAAAAAACGAAAAGAAAAGCTCCAAGTCCGAGAATACGACCAGGACGATGACTGGGACGTTTAGAAATTTTCGGGTTAAATGAATTTTTTCTCACATGAAAATAAGAAGTGATCTTAAGGTTGAAACAAACAGCGGTCGGCGACGCGACGCTGGCGGGGCGTGAAGAGTTGTAATATACTAGTTAATATAGAATATTCCAGCTCTTCACGTCCCGCCAGCGTCACGTCGCCGCCCGCTGTTTGCTCCAACCTTTAGTTCAATATTCGCGAAAAATGTTAATAAAGTATTTATTTAAATAATTATTGTGCAATTGATGAAAACTTGGACTTGGAGGTTTCTTTAACCCTTAAATAGTGGCATAGTGGCTATTATAATAGCCACTTATTGTTTCGTCCGACATTTTTATTTGTACAAATTTTATTTATCGTTGTATATAAATGTATATAATTGTATATAATATGTATATACAAATTTTTATTACCGGTTGTTATTATATATTTGTTACATTTGTTCCTTACAGGTTTTTTTTTGTTGTGGATTATACCTCCTGGGGACACCACGTTAAAAAAAATGTGTACCACTGTACTTTACCTCATGGGTGACATGGAAAGAAGTACAAAACATGTAATTTTTGTATGTTTTTACACTTACAGGTAATTTTTATTGTAATGGGGTGAATTGTTTTTTGTGAACACTCACCATTGATAGAACAAAAAAATTTTAATCGTAAAACATCATGATTTCCTTTTTTCAGAATAATGTTCTTTCAATGAGCGTGTTTCACGAATAAACAATTCGCCCCACACAAAAAGAAATTAATAATAAAAAAAAGTACTGTACGCAGGGACCGATCTCGCGCCCCTGCGGAAATCATCCAAAAGTCTCGCGCGTGCCGTCGGGTGACGTCACGCGGGAGTCGTGCTCATCGTCAGATTGCTTGTTCCCTCGAAGCCTTCGTTGCGCCGTGGCCGCACATGAACGTACTCAGCGTCCCATGTATTGGTGTAGCTGCCGAAGGCGCGGTCGGGAAACTTCGACCGCGCTCGGCTCGTGCCGAAGATGTCCGAGCGTCGCTCGCTCACGGACACGGCCTGCTATGATTGTGTGATGGGCGCGCAAGGGACTAGAGAGAGGGTAACTTTTACGCGCGATCTGGCAGCACAGGTTTCGTGGCCCGAGGGTGAAAAGTTTTCGTTGCGCGGGAGCGAGCGTGACTCTCTTTTACCTCGTTTGTCGAGGACTCTGCCCTCGCAACTCTCTTTTATTTTCCTTTCGTTACACCGATTCTGTTTCTCCATGTTTTTTTTTTTTTTTTTTTTACTTCGGAAATGAAAAGGAGACGTTTTACGAGAGTTTGCGTTATCGTTCCTTTCGCGAGCAAAGACTTCCGACAATTTTTCGATTTCGTCCATTTGAATTTGAAAATAATTTCACAACGCGTTAATAAATTGTAGGTAATTTAATTTCAATCGAAAAAAAATTCTATCGATTCGGATTTAAAAAATTGGAAGCAAATTTCAACTTTAAAAATATTCAGGGCGAGTTTATTTTTGGAGACGCGAACGAGTTTTTAGGCTCATCGTTGATTAACTAATTGCACGTGTATATATATGTTTGCTCTGACTCTAACGAGGCTAATTGCAGCAGAGGGATGCGGATTCGATTCTTGTTTCGATTTCTTCGTCTTTTTTTTAAATTTACACCCCAAAGTCCAGGAGGCAGCTTACGTATAAACGAGTCTGTGTCTGTGTGTGTGCTAGAGAGAGAGAGAGAGAGAGAGTAGTTGCGAAAACGGGAACGAACGTCCAAATTAATTGGCTGACATCCGGGGTTAACGAGTCAAATCGGATCCCGAAAGAGAGAGAGAGAGAGAAGAAGAAAAAAAGGATGTTAAATCACGGATCGTTTGTAGAGACGGATCACAGTCGGTGCAATCGTTTCGTCCAATTCTTTCCTTCCTCGCTGGCGAACCTTCGCATCACGCTCACACTACAGATATCTATTTTCGTGATCCTCGACGCTCCGAAAGCTTGAAAACTTCCGGGTGATCCTATTTTTACATCCTGCGCCTTTGATACGCCCAAGCCTGTACGTGGCAGAGGGTATTATATATTTCGGATAAACGATCAACTACCCGGATCCCCGGGGTAGATGGATCGAAAGAGAGAGAGAGATGGGGGGAGGATGGCGGTACATACCAGAAGTAATCCAACGGTATCGTAATATTGATGGCGTATAATCTACCGACGGGTCTCTCTATACCGGACCAATGCTGTATACGCCGCAGGATATTGCTACGAAATCGCATACACAATTTATATATTTGTAATTTTTTAAAAAATCTTGAAAATAAAAATTTCTATATTTAACTGAAAAACATGTGTTTTTTTGTGCACCTGCACGTGGTACATCTCGGTTAACGCTAATGCCGGCGGTATTGTACTTTTGAGGCCTTACAACTCGAAAAGTAATTGATGAAAAAACATTTGATTATAGTGTTTTAGAAAGCTCTCGAGATCAGCTACAAGAATATGTAATAAAAAATAGGAGGTACCATTTAAGAAAATTGAGGTAACCTTCACGTGACCTTGAAATGACTCTTCAAGGTCAATTCAATGGCACCATCTTACAGCCCTTTCGGAACCATACAACTTTTGTCTGAAACATTTTTCTCTAAAATGCTTTATTTTTGGAATATTCGACCGTGTCCAGACTTTTCTAACACCCTGTATAGTTATTTTCATGTACGGAACGTTTCCCATAATTTTCGTTATGCTCGAGCAAGAGAAAATGAACGATTAAATGAATAAATAAATAAATGAATGAATGAATGAATGAATAAATAAAATGGTGAAAATAGCTTGGCGAATATTATAACAAACATAATTGCTTGAATTGCAGTTTAGTAAAATGAATAATTCTCTATTATCTGTATAATATTGGGATAAAAGCAATCAACTGTTTAATATACAAATAATAGAAAGAATTAATTTTTGATGAAAATTCCCATTAAGCGGTAAGATTTAATTTTTCAAACGTCAATTGAACAAAGAAAAAATATATATATAAAAAATGACGCATCTAATTAAAAATTCGTGACGATAACTGCACGTTAGTCTAATTAGCACGTATGGGAATAAAACTTCCCATACGTGCGTGCAAACTACGGTATCATATAATTCTGTATAATTCACAATCGTATTATTTCGTATAATTATACAGACTCGTATATAATTCTACTCCGACACATATATGAAATCAACATATTATTATAAAAAACATTATTATTATACGTTGAAAATTGAAACGTAAAAAACGATAAGCATTTTTTTCTACCTCGATCCTCATAACGATACGGAAAAAAGAATTCAAGTTTATCGAATTAGCACGGAACGCCCCATATACGCGCACGCAAACTACCAAATTACCTATATATCTACATAATTCTTCCGTAATACGGAATTTATATATATTCAAAGTTTCCACGTATATACATAGAGCCCAAAGCTTACTATATTCCATACTACATTACTACTACTATACCCGAAAAGAGGAACGGTCGTAGAGAGAGAGAGAGAGAGAAACAGTAGGTAAAGGAGGATTTTGCTCCGTCTGACCGTACTGGGATCTCGACCACTGCGGGCCACCAGGCCCCGCAGTAACGCAGCAGAGGAGCAGCGACGAGTGAGCGAGAGGGTGCGCGTATGCCGGGAAAGACTGCGGTGCCGAGTGAGAGAGAGAGGGCGCTTGTGCGGCAAGGCGAGAGGAGGGGGGGGGATATAGCGCAGAATTCTGACGTCAGAGGGAGGGAGAGAGAGGAGCATAATAGTATGGAATATAGTACGTAGCATGGTTATGTATATATGCATATACGAGCACAGTGAAGAGTCGAAGGGTTGACTGGAGCTATTGTTGAGAATTCCTATGTATATATGAATATCGCGAAAGAGAGAGAGGGACGAAAAACGAGCTAGGCATCATTGTCTAGCCGGTTTAGTTGCCAACGACGTCATAACCCAGTTATCTCTGCTGGCGCGCTTGCAGAGGCGTGCGGTGTCGGTATTAGCGTAACAAGCCGAGGGAGAAAGGGATGGAGGTCCCTTATAGGGTTCGTACTCGTAACTTCTATATGTTATTACGAGTCTATTATATATACTCTATATTTTCGTGAATTATTTTATTTCTTGTTTTTAGTATAGAAATTAGTTTGAAAATTAATAATTTTTTTATAATTTTCTATATTCTAAGATTGAGAATTTAAAAATAGAGAGTTAAGACATTTTTGTTAATGTGGGAGTTTCACGTCTGGGTTTTTACACACCTATATTTCACTACCTATCTCTCAACCATATGCATCCGACATCCTTATTAGCTGTCCCGGCTGCAGCCGGTTCGCTTATCCCTCTAACTCCTGTATCGCATTTGCCGCGGAAGGAGGGAAACTGCAGAAAACCTCAGCCGATTCTGGTCGACATTTTTTAAAGTGATAATTGAAATTATTCGAGTAGATTTTATGGGTTTTAAATAGGTGAAAACGAGGGAGGGAAAGAATTTTTATGAATGATAGTGATTTTTTTGTTTCAAGAATATTTTGTAGTTGTGACTCGATCGCGTCGCGCGATGATACATTTTCGTTTCACCGGGGCACGAAGCGTGGACTACCCCATTGCGGGACTTCATCTTCACGCTTCGCGTACCGTAACGATATCTGCTCTGCATCCACGGAGTGTAAACTCGTCGTAAACAGAAATTAGTCGAGATTACGTTATATGGGGTGAAGATTTTATGCATCTCGAATTACGAGCGAAACGAATTTATCGCGTTCGATTTAATTTTCCGTTTTAATCGAACGAGATTCTATCAAATATTATTTCAGTCTCACAAAATCTCGTTTATCAAGTACAAAATCTTCTATCGAATCGACCCAATAATTATTAATATATTTTCACGTAATTAACCCGATTAGTCAAAACTATCCTCGAATCAACGCGAGAACTTAATAAAACTACGTAAATTTAATTAAAATCTGCTGGAACTCGTTCCAATAAAAATCTTAAAATTTTTATCAATGTCATTGCCAGCTTAATTCTTTTTTTAATTTCAGGGAATATTTCGTCGATGGCACGTGAAAGATGGTTTATGCAGATGGTAAATGTCCCGAGCCAACGAAGTGCATTCATTTTTGCTCTCGCACAGTTAGCATGTGTTGAACGAACCGTAAAAAAACTAAGGGATGAGAAAGAGGGAGAAGTTGGCAAAGAGTCTCGGGGTAAAGTATTATACCGAGGCAATGGACCGAGAAGAGAGAAGGGAGAGAGATATGCGATATGCATCAGTAGTCTTCGACTGCACTCTGCGTTTTGCCGTTGGTAGCGCCCTCGACCCATCTCCCTCCTCTTGCCCCCCCCCCCCTCTCCCCGTCATCCCATCGCGCTCTTCGCTCTTTCCACGCGGCCCATCGACTTTAAGACGGCCATTAGTTCCTAGGTAATTGGCTTTGCTCGGTTGCCCGAGCCACATGGCTATAACGCACGAGTGGCTACGAGCCAAAATATAATCTGTTTTGGCAGTGAGCGCGAATTCGTTATCCATTCAATTGGATAATGGGACACAACCACGCGCAATCGTTATAACGTGTAAAACGTATATCGGTGGTTGCGGTACGCTCGGACCCTTCGCACTCCCGTCTCGTATCACTATATCGTCGCGTTGGCCACATTGCGTCCCGCAGCGCCACCTGCAGTGCAGGTTTTGTACGAGAGCCGAAAGTGGGTCGTCTTCCGTTACTATTGTTACAGGAGGGTTGGCATAAAGGTGATTGGGCATTCGCACCCTCGGAATTAGATATTTCGATCGGATTTCCCGTGTCTAGGTACGTGCGACATCCGATTATTTCGCGGCTATGTCCAGACCGCGAGGAAGCCCGATCCACAGGTCAGGGAAAGTAGGGCGTACGCGTCTTTGCTCGATTCAACAAGTGTCCTCGCATCGAAACGCGCTTGAGACAATTTGGCGGGCGGCAACATGGCGAAAGATCGAACGGGAGATCGGAAAGTGAAATGGTTCGCAAGTGTTCGGTTTGAGAAAAAACGGAGATTCTTGGTTACATCGTTTAGGCAAGGAACTTTAAATAACCTCGTAAACGATGCCGGATACCAATTATCGTTAAGATTGAATCGGTTTTGTAAATTAATTTTATCGCATCGATTTTGCTATTTTTAATTTCGCTATTCTTACGTGGAATTTAATTTTAGCGGTCTCGGACCGTTTCGGGTAATAATTTTAGTCGATAGCCAGTCGTTTCTGTCGAAATTAAGGATGTATAAAAGGTCTGAATGTTAATTTGGATTAATCTTGTGCCATTTTGTTTTTGGTCAGGTTGATAGACGACGCCGTTTTCCTAGTTTATAAATAATGAAAAATCGGGACTTACAAGTTGCAGCGATGAGTTGAGGAAGATACTTCTTCCAGAATGCGCACTGACGTACTCGAGGACCGTAACCAACCTCCGTGGTATTCGTGTCGAGCGTTAGATATTGCTTCTCCGTGGCTGTGTGAGTCGGCCAAAACGCCTCCGTCCACGATCCGTCATCTCCCATGTTCGGATCTCTGTGAATTTGTAAGGAAAGAAAATACAATTTTTTTTCTTCGAAAATGTTGAGAAGACAATGTATCTAGGAAAATAGCGAGAGAAATATGAAGACGTGTTAACGATTTGGTCGAGTTCCAAAATGAAAATTGGCTCACCCAGTTTTGGCAAAATTTGCCCAGTAACGCATCATCCTTTTGGATAAATGAGTCTCCTCGCGCGTGTAGCCCTTCGTTGGATCGAGAGGCTCGCCGAATATATAACTTATCTCATCGGCGTGCATCACGCCCGTCCACCTTGGCCAGGGGTTATTCGCGGATCTGAGATAAATTCATCCAATATTCGTTTCGAATTATCAAATGTGACGTAAAAGACGTCGTTTCGCGGGCCATATACCGCGCACGATCGAATTAGAGCCGAGGGTATCGCCTCTCGCGGTAAGAGTTTGCACTAAAGCGCGCATCACGTGACAACAATATGGCCGCTCGTACGCTCCTATCACCTCGAATTTTTATTCGTCGATTATTCCTCAGTTTTTTGACGAATCGTCGCGATTTTTTTTCAGAGCATGCATCAAAGTGGCAGGCATCGGTAACCCTCGGTACAAACAGTGACAATCGTGCGTGAAATTCATAATAAAATCAATTTTGATTTCCCTCACCTGTGCTTGTAGTAGTACATGTAAACGGTGTTTCCCGTCTCGGCGTAACGTCCCGCGAATTCATTTACGTTGCAAGTGAACTGATAATCACCGACGATCTTATCGAGCGCGTCGCGATTGGTATTCGGATCGTCGGGATCGAGCCAATTCGTGTATTCGTACATTATCGCGTGTCTCGCGATCGGATTCACGTACGGATTTAATTCCGTCACCGAATGTACAAATTGTTCTCTCGACACTTTGACGTCCTCGGTGCCGTCGATGCGGAATAATTCCGTCAAGTAATAGATTATGAAGTAAAAACCTTCCTCCGTATTCGAGCCCATGAGTATACTTGCTTTTTTAAACGAGCCCGTTATCATAGAACGCGTGGGAGTCTCGGACAGGAAGCTACCGTCTATGATTGGTACGAATGGAAATTCGCATATACCAAGTGTGCCCCATTCGTTGGTTACGAGCTGGACGGGATCCGTCGAGCTCAGACAGTCTATAACCGCCTGCATCTCGCTACGTTTGTGAGGACAACCGACAGCCTCGGCGAGTCGTAGACCTCGCATTATCGACTCTTCCCGCGTTATTATGGCCCACGGTGCGGTAGGCGAGCCCGATTGCATGATCGCCTGATTGAACAAGTGCCTGTGAACAAAACGTAACGAGAAAAACAAGGAAAATAAAAATCAGTCAACACGGAGGAAAATTCAAAGTGTAAAAAATATTGTTTTCCAATTCTGAAAAATCTTCAAACACGACTTCTTAGAATTATCGACGTTTATGAATAATTATTGTAAAATGTAATTTTTATTTTTATTTATAATATTTCGAACCTTCTTCTTTATTCTTTCCGGTAAATATTAAAACTGTATAATAATTAAAAAATAAAATCTCAAGTGGAATGTTTTTTGAAGATTTAGTTTTTTTAATCATTTTTTGTTTACCTCGAGAGAGGAGAGAGAAGATGCATCGAGACGGAAACGGCACCGGCGCTCTCGCCGAAGAGCGTTACGTTTTCGGGATTACCACCAAAAGCGGCGATGTTGTCCCTCACCCACTGCAACGCCATCATCTGATCGAAAAGACCGGCATTACCTGGCACGTCCTCGGTGCCGAAGTAGAGGAAGCCCAGACTCGCGACGCGATACTGCATCGATACGAAAATAATGTTTTCCTCGGAAACGAGGGTCTTCGGATCGTAGACGTCAAGGGTCGCGGAACCCGAATAGAAAC